>CM061920.1:205646303-205735442 GCA_031002005.1 Vandiemenella viatica
ATCTCAGCTATATGTGGAAAGCAGAAGATATGAAATAAGTTTGATAAGATTTATTTTATTGGTTTAGATACAAACTTTATATGGACAAAGGGGGGAGAGACCTTTGTCTGAATAAGAGATAGAATGTTCGTAAGTGAATAATGGAAATTAAAAAGAGGAAATAAAATAATATATACCTGTTTTTCTGAGTAAGTCATTGTCCATTCATCCAATGACTGACTGAAGTGTCAATTAATCACATAAATTAAGAAGACGTTCTCATTTCCTTGGTGGATCAAAGTAACAAAAGTATTATTTTATTTGTGTGCCTAGTGTGGACAAGCTTTTCTCTTTTAGTATTAAATTGATAAAACTGTAAAATAGCCTACTCATAATATTTTGCTGTTTGCAGAAAAAAATGGCTTACGATCAGGAGGAGAAATATTATTATAAATAAAGCATTACAAAATGGCTCATGCTGGCAAGACTTAAGCTTGGCAATCAGCATTCCGACATTAGCTACTGATGTGATATTAATATAGTCTTTTATTTCATTCTTGTTCTGTTTCACTTGCTCATTGTGTTTGCATTCCAGACTGATATAGTCTTTGATGCCATTTGGCTTCTGTTTATTTTTGACAACATAAATTTATTTCATTTGATTGTTTTTTACAACATATTTATTATACTTTATATTATATACTACTACTTTACTACAAACACATAAGATGTGGAATAAGTGATATTTAATATGAATTTTGATATGAGATGTCTGTGTAAAATTTGAAATCTTTATGTTCTAATGTTGGTTTTCTATAACAAATAAAGAAGTTTCCCCTTTATTACAAAGATAAAAAAGTTAATCGCAGGGAGACACTTTGGTTACTTTCCTTGCCCACTGTGAACAAAACATTCTGGTGCATGCATGGACTTGTTGATATGATATTTTGTGTCATATGCTGGTAGGAAGCCATTATGTTGGAACATGTGCTTGACATGCTTTTACTGTCTCAGAGATGTCCTATGCTTACTGGGATACAGATGCTTCAAACATATTCATTATACCACCTGTCATCTAGGTGTTGTGCTATAGACTTCTGGCTCTTCCAAAAATTAAAACACAATGGAACAACTGCTGAGAGCTATTCTAGAAGAGATCTTCTACAGTTAGTTGAAATAGAGCAGGAGCTCAAAGTGAAGTATGTTTATGTAGGTGTAATAATATTGCAAGTGATATCATAATAAAAAACTTTACTAAATATTCATTCTAGTTCCATGATGCATGAACTAAAAATATACATACATATTATAGAGAAGTGATTTGGGATACTTTACTTGCATTGTTATACCAAAACAAGAGAAATATTTTTATTTTATGACAAAAGGTGAAGTGACAATTTTATTCATGAAAGCTCAGAGTAGAGACAACAAATGAATATGTATGGAAAATTCTCATATTTCACACTAAATCAGTTAAATGATAAATCAACTAAGAAGAAATTTTTTGAAATATCTTCTGGCATCACAAACTCATTATAAATGCCACATTGAAAAGATGTGAAAAAATTCCTATCAAAAAATACCTTGGACATGCCAAGTAAATGAATGTTGATGGTAATATGCTCTAATTTGCATTTACACTCTGTGAATTACAAAACTTACATTTTAAGGTACTGATACTTTTCATAAAGATCGCTTGGATATGAAGAGCACATTTCTGGCAAAAATTTTCCTCTGAGATTCAGAAGTCATTTGATAAAGTTGGCACTGTGATTATTAAACAAAAGTTGATTTAAACTGCATGAGGAAGCCACATAAGCATGGATTACTTTCCAAATTGTGGGTATTAGAACTGAAATATCAGATGGTATAAAGTCTTACGTAATTTTAGTAAAGGAAACAGACGAAGGAATGAACCGTAAAGGATGACAAAGATTAGAATACCTGAAGCAGATTACACATAATATAGGTTGTAATAGATATGCTGAAATGAAGAATTTAACTTATGATGGATATGGAGGACTGCATCCAACTATTGATAGACTACTGAAAGGAGAAAAAAAAAAATATTTGTATAAGAACTATAATACTAGAAGCATATTGTTAACTAGTGGATATTTTTTCATGGATACAATACTAATGTCTAAAGTCCATTTATCGCAATAATTAGTGCACCAAAGTGTCAGATTAAAATAAATGTTATAAGGGATTGCTACACTTTAACATTTAATGATGTAATTTGAGTGTGTCATATAACCTAAATTTTGTTAATAAAATGCCAAATTTAGTTTATAGAGTGGTGAGCTAATTTCAGTACAACAGCAAAGTAAGTTTAGCATCATTTTATTGTAGTTTTCAAGTGATAAGTTGAAGTACAAGTCAAATTGATCAAAACATTTATAAACATTGGTCATACAAAGGAATCTGCTAATTTTTCATACAAAACGCTACATTCTTGTTCATAGGTGCAGTAGGGAATAAGGATTAAAACGAGGTATGACACTTTGTAGATATAAAATAATACAGACATTATATTTGATTTTGTAGTTCAATCCCCTACGTGTTAAATACATTGAAAATATACGGTTAAACAATTCCTTAGCCCTCAGTTTTGAACCTACCAAAAATATTTATAACTTAAAAGATGCACTGAATTTTAAAGTGCATTATGTAAAAATTTCAAATCTGTAGGTAAAAGTTAAAAAACATCTTGGTAGGATTTTGAACTAAAATTACAATTCCAAGAGAAAATTTAGTATTCACGTAGTAATTAAATACAGAGGAAGAGCATGTTTAAAACAAAGTAGTTTTTTTTTTTAAGCATAACGCGTAAGTTTTTGTAAAAATTCATGCAGTCCATAATAAGAAAAGCAAAATTTATGGTAATTCTAAGGTAATGGCAACGTCCAGTTAAAAGATTTGAGAGAATTTTAGGTGTCACCACTTCAATAATTTTTCACAGCCAACTATTAGAACTAGAGAAATTTTCATAAGTATCAATTTTAACATTCTGATTCACGATGGAGGTGGAACAGGATGGTTACCTGCCATTCCTGGATATTTTAATTACAAGAAATCGAGATGGCACTCTGGGCCATCGTTTTTACCATAAGCCTACTCACACTGATTTATATCTTGGGGCGCAGAACTACCACCATCCCACTCATCGCAGTTTGGTGTTGTTGACCTTGGTACATCATGCTAGAGCCATCTGTGACATGGACAGTCTTCCAGCTGAACTGGGCCATTTACGACACACTTTCCGTATGAACGGATACAGTGGGGCACAAATTAACAGAGCTTTTCACAAGAAGTTTAAGAAGAAGACAGAGAAGTAGCAAGCAGACCAGTATGTGCTTCTACCATATGCCGGGGACACTTCAGCTAAAATTGCCAGAATGTTAAACAAAGTCAGGATTAAAACTTTTTTCCAGCCACCTAAGAAAGTAAAGGACCTACTACGCAATGTCAAGGATGGGTTGGGCCTTAGGCATCCGGGCATATATTCGATTCCATGTAAATGTGGACAGCGATATATCGGGCAGACCACACGGTCTGGATTCTAGCGGTGTTCAGAGCATGCAAGATGTGTATGGTTAGGGCAGGTCAATAAGTCAACTGTGGCCTTGCATAGTATTGAGGAAAGGCATACTTTTGATTTTAAGGCGACAAAAATACTGCATTTTGCCGAGGCTTTTGGGATAGTGTGATTAAGGAATCTGTAGAGATTCAGCTAGCTGATGGAGTTGTGAATAGATATTCAGGATAGCACCTCAGAATCGCATGGAATCCAGTGATAAATCATCTAAGGAGGCAGAGATCATGGCTGCAACATTATCACCTCAAGCCACTCCACTCCGCTGCGCGTACCCCTACCACGTCTCCGGCCCCACCAGGTCCTTCCCTGCCCCACCGTCTGTGCACAGATTGGCCACAACGCATGTAACATGATGTCACCTGGCAACCAAAGGCCTTAAAAGCAGGGACACTTCTGACATCCGACACTTCGCCGGAAGATGGACCCAGAGGCATGCTCCGAAACATCGCTATGTATTTTTACTGACACGCTGTCCAGGTGGAAAACCCTAGAAGATTTTACACAACTGACTGACCAAGAAAGCCTACATTCCTTCAATTTCAGATAGATTAGAGGTAGAATAAGGTTTAATGAGCAAAAAATCTCTAGAGAGGTGGTTAAATCCTCTAGGCCACCTATAAATAGAACCCTAGAAATCATGGTGGGGACAGTCATTGGAAAGCATTCATGAGAAAAAGTCACACGTGGCGTACAGTCAATTTCACGCAATATGTAGTGGATAGGCAACCAGTTAGGCTGGAAATGTGGTAGGATAGGCATCCATCTTAGATTATTTTTAAGTGATAGTGCAGGAGTGGACATTCTCTCAAAGTAACTGATTTTGATACAGTTAGGGGTTCTCGGGAGTTGACTCAGAGTTTATACCTGCAATCAAATTAATTATTTTTGGCGAAGAAGTTTCAATGCTGTAGACTGGTTACTGCCTTTTACAAAGTTTTTGAAAAATTCATTGTTTTGATATTTTCTTGATGATCTATAGTGAACTTTATTTGAAACATACCTTCACATACTGAGGTTATAAGTTTGTTGGTGACCAACTGACAATCTATCCTTGGGGCAAATTAATGGTCAAAGTTCGGTGTGTTCTTTTTGCTCTAGTCCCAAGCAAACATAACCCTGTCAAGTGTCAATAATTATTTAATGAATTTATATTATTAAAACTTGTTTTAAGTTGGTAAAAAGTCTTAAATAACTTTTAACCTTACCAGTTACAACAAATAATGCTGTAGAACAAATAATGCTGCAGAAAAAACTTAGTTTCTGTGTATAATGTAAGTATAGTATTCTGAAATAAAACAATTGTTTTAATTCAAAAGTTTTTTCTTTGGAGCTTCATCTTTTTTCTTTCTTATGTTACAGTTTTAGCCCCTTTTCTTCTTCTTCTTTATTGTTTTGGCTTTTGCAAATATTATAAATAGTGTAAACATAAGATGCAAGAATTTTATAAATTTAGAAAAAAATACTATAACAGAATAAAGTGCAGTTTGCTTTAAAGCATTGGAAACAGTAGGCTCTTTTGGTTTGGGGAGTGATAAATTGGACAGTGCTTTGTAGAGGTTGTTGATAATAAGTTCTGAAAGATCTGATATGAAGTGAAATAGAATTTATTTAGGTATTATTCCAACAGTTTAACATTTTGTATCTGATCACAGATAACAGTGAAATGATATAACCGTATTTTGAGGTGGGAACATGTCAAAGAGTAGATAGTTCAATTTGGAGAGATAAAGTATAACTGATTTAAGGAATTTCATAATAAAGAAATGTAACTAGAAAGTATGAAGTTAAGTTTCATTTAACTTGTACATAGAGGGGACAGTGATTGTCATTACTAATAATTAAAATACTTGTTTAGATTGATTAGTGGCGAAGGAAAATTTTTGAAAAAGTTGGTAGGGCTTGAAAGATGGTAATTGATGACAGTTTTATATCACAAAAAGTCGAAAATTACTGGTTCAGAAACATAAAGATACATCTTTTCAAGGGAAGGTACAAATTTATAATATAACATTGTGAGACCACATGTTGTTACGGATATTTTTTTTTTTATGTACCATATATGCTATGACTGTACATCTTCTGGTGTATGTATTATTTTGTAATGGAAGTGTTTAATGTACCATGTATTCTATGACTGTACATCTAGTGGTGTACTTATTATTTTGTTATGCAACTGTTTATCTGTAAATTGACAACTTTCCACATCCCACAGAGCCAGTCTCTTATACTGGGATCAATGGAAAATGAATGTATTGTATTGTATTGTATGAAGAAGTGTAAATTTTGGATAATTTATACAGGAAAATGTAGCTATATTTTGGGATTTTCATGATAATGAAAAAGTTTTAAAACAATCAGGCTACTTGTAAAAATTTGAGAGAAATTAAAAGATGTTTGATACTGATGACCATGAAAAAATTAAAGTACTGGCCACGTCAACAAATTGATTACCAAACAATGCAAAACATCACACTTTTAGGCAAAGGTATAAATAGGGGTAGCCAATGACAGCGACAAGCTTTTGATGGATTATTTTGCTGAGAGCATGTGATTCGCGGTTCATGGTGATGGAATTTGTGTGTGTGTGTGTGTGTGTGTGTGTGTGTGTGAGAGAGAGAGAGAGAGAGAGAGAGAGAGAGAGAGAGATTATTGTAATGAGTCTTATAGTATGGAAAAGTTTAAAAACTTCATGCTTGTCGGATGTTAGGTTTCAAGACTTGAAAAACAAAAAGGTTTTTTTTTTTATGGATTAATGAGTGATGCTGCATTAGGCATGAAAAAAATTGAGTGATAAGGAACCTGTAATTCATTTTAGTGATTTATGAAGTTTGATAACAGTCAACATTAACACATTAACTTCAGCAATGGTAAACTGGTACTTAGTAATATTAGTATTAACAGTTCAGTAAATTCTGACTCTTTGAATTTGCTAGACACTATCTTTCATAACCTTCTTAAGTAAATCTTGGATGGCAACTGAACAATATTAGAAACTTAACAAACTCTGTCAAACAGATGTAAATTGCAAATAGCTCTGTTGTAATGCTATGACATTTATGGAAATAAGCAATCACTTATTCTTGTAACAATACCTATGATTTCAATGTGGTATCACCTGGCTATAAAGGTTGGAGGAAGTTATGCACGATGTCAAATGCCAACCAATGAGACGTATACATCTCTCTTGACCCTGTACGAGATTTTGCACAATTTCCTATATTTATTTGAATGTATTACATTATTCTTTTTAAATCTTCTGTAATTGTAAAATGCCATTGCTTACATAATCTGGCCCCAAGCATCAGCCCAAAAACCATGATTCTTGTATGACTTCTGTAGAAAATCCCATAAATAAGGTTCCGTTCAAAGCACTTCTAAAAACTCAATGATTATTTCATTAGACTGCTCCATTCTGTGTTTTTGTCAATCATCATATTCAAAACTACTGCAATTACCATATTCAAACTTGCTGCTTTATGAATGTGAAATGCTTGTGTGGTCACTACAACACCATGAGCAACATGATAAATAAATGTGAGAATGGACACCACTACCTTAGCTATCACCTAGTGTAATTACTATCTGTATCAACAAATTAGAGTGCTAAGTCTTGACTAAGCCTTCGCTTAATGTCAAATAATATAATTACCGGACATTATACATTAGTGTGTCCCCAACATGGGGTACTTCTTCCGGGCAACTCTAATGACCTAGGCATTCACGTGGAACAGAAATATTCAGTAACAAAAGGATATATATATATATATATATATGCAACAATTAAAGGAAAGAACTGCCAAGAGGCAATGTTTATATGGAACGGACAGATAAAATACACCAACCACTCGCCAAAGTTGAAGGGAGGAGGGCAACAGCAACACAAAACAACACGCAAACACAAAAAATACAATATTTCAGGTTAAAAGCCTTTGTCAAGTTAACAAAATTAAGTGACTGAGATTGCACAAGTCTTGAGTGCGCTTGAGTGTGATGCAGCCACTCATAGAATGAAATTGATCGTCGGAGGTAGTGGGGGGAGCAACAATAATAAATCACAAGAAACATTAAAATGGGAAATAATAATAATAATAATCATTGAAAAATAATAGTAATAAAATATAATGAATAAATAAATAATAAAAAATAAATATTAATAAAAATAATAAATAAAAAAACTTTGGTGAGTGTTGGGTGTATGTTATCTGTCCTTATATATATATATTTAAAAAAAGAATTCTATAGATGCAAATTAATTGTATTAAACAAGAACTGTCAGTTAAATGACATGAAAAAACATCATCAAGTCAAACTTATAGAAGAAAATTTTTAAAAAATATTCTTAACCCAAAAAAGAAAATTCACCAAATAGGCTAATAGTGACAGTGAAAATGCTGTTAAGCAATGAAAATAAGGAAGGACAGGGGAAGTTAATAATTCACTCACCACATTTGAGAAAAGGAGTGCTGCAAGAGTGCATCATCATCTTTATTTGTTCGATATGGCCCTTATGCCTTCATGTATAGTGAGTGATGAAAAGCTTTACCAATCTATTTAATGTCTCATATGTCTTGGAAAAACTAATGAAATATTTCAATCTTGTCTTCAGGTGTTTCACCAGGGGAGCACCAAGCGTTGAGCTCCCAGAGTGACTGCTCTTATATAGATTACACCAGCCAAATGTAGCCAATAATGTAATGGTTGCATGTGCCTGGCACATCTCTGTGCAGAGGTGATGACAGTAGGGTGGGAGGCACAATATGTGCAGTGGAGGGAGCTGGCTGGATTTGAAAGAACACTGTGGAACACCTTGATGCGTAGGGCAGAGACAGAGGCATTACAATCATTCAAGAATGCATTCCAACATTCAGCTGATCCCTTACTTGTATCCCCAACACATCTCCCACCCCACTGCCCACCTAGCTCCAACGTGCTTCTGACTCCCATCAACTCTGCACAGATACGCTTGATGTAGATGACAATGATATCTCTCAGATGGCACAGGCTATATAAGTGTATCACCCTGGAAGCAGAATTCACTGGAAGATGAAGTCAAAGAGTAACTTTATAATGTCTCATAAAATTCACATGCTTCCCTGGGGGAAGACCCTAGAACATTTTAAATAGTTGATATACCAGCAAAGCCTTCATTCAGTCATTCATTGCACTCCTGTTTAACTTCAAAACCAATTAATATTCCTAACTGTAGATAGATACACAGATATGTTCGTTCTGATCCCAGTCTCGGGGCTGTGGAACGGTACATACACTTATTAATAATATCAATAATATTACGAGCCATTGATAACCAGTTAGCTACTTAACAACCCATCAGTATAATCAGTATCCACTGTAGTCTGCAAATACAATCCCATGTTAGTTACTACACATGTGGAATCTTGCATACACTTATTAATACTACCAGCATCTAATAACCGGTTAATTCCTTACAGACCCATTAGTATAATAAGTTTCCTCTGTAATCTGTAAATACATATTATATAATCTTAGTTACTACACATATGGAACAGTACTTATTAACAATATCAACAATATTACCAGTCAATTACTTAAAAACCTATTAGTGTAATAAATTTCCACTGTAATTTGTAAATACATATTATTTCATTTTAGTTCTATATATGAGATAAATTAGCAGACAATGTAGTTGCTGCATTTGTCAATAGTTACAATAGTAACAAAAGCTATATGTCATTTTAGTAACATTTGACAACTTTGTCACCTTACCCTTCCATATACCAAATATATAGTATTTTCTCAGTCATTTTTAGCTACGAAATTCCAAGAAAAAAATTCTTGCACAGAGTAAAATAGGTTCTGAAGCAAAAACTCTTTCAGTTTGGATTTAAAGTAGTTATGTTTTTGTAGAAAACAATTATTTCTTATGGTAAGACATTGAATAATTAAGCTCCAGTAAATGTTATCCCATTATGTACAATTGATAGCAACTTGTAATCCTTGTGAATGTTAAATTTATTTCTGGAATTTTGGCTATGTATGTCAGCATTAAGATTCAAGTGTTCAGGATTTTACACTATAAATGATAGTAGGGAATATACATACTGTGCTGGAATTGTAAGCACACCTATATTTCTAAACCGACTCCTGCACAACATCCGTGGGCGTGCTCCACAAATAATTCTTAGAGCACCCTTTTGTGATTTCAATACCCTTGTGAAGAGTTTCTCCAGTATGAGATGCCATAATTGAGCATGAATTTAAAATGTGCAAAATATACTAACTTTCTTGTTTCTATATTAGCTATTCTAGATATTACCCTCACTGAAAATGTTACAGAATTCAGTTTTAATGTGTTACATCCTGGTATAATCCTGGTTCTATGGGTGGAGCCACATCGATTTATTAAAACCTAACGTTTCTGGCATTGTGCTGTGGCTTTCATCAGAGGACATCATATGTTGCTTCCAGTTTAATTTGTTACCTATATATACATCCAGGAATATTTTGAAACTGCTTTCAATGATTGTTTTCCTTCCAATATCACATTATAGCTGTCCGTTTTTTTTTTTTTTTTAACAAATTGAAGCAACTGTGTCTTATCTACATTAAGTATTAATTTGTTAGCACTAAACAACCTGTTAATTTTCTTTAGAGCATCAATTGCTGTGTTTTCAAGGTTTTGTGCTGATGGATATTACAATGATATGCAAGTATCATCAGCAAAGAGCACCATATATTCACTATCACCTAATATATTGTAACAATAATGTTGGCTGGTGGTGGGGAAATTGTTAGGGTACTGGTTATTACTTGATTGCAGGTTCTTATACTATTGAGTCATAAAGTTGCCATATGAATATTCTTCCGATTTATTATCAAAATACACACATACAAGACCACCACCACCAATGATTATACTTCTTTAGCTCTATCGTGTATAAAGGCTATGCGGCACTTCTTCTCCTGTTTGAAAGTTCGGAACTACACTATCATCACTTGGTTCGTACACCTTGTTTCAACTCCTACAAATGTACTAATATTTACGAAGCACTATTTTTTTATCTTCTTGCAAGTGGTGTTTTTATAAAGTTTCATCTGCTCCACACAATAGTGATGGGGGCGTGGCCAAACTATTACCGGGTGCACAGACACTCACGACCAATCTCACAGACGGTTAGCGGCAGACTGACCACAACAGTCAGACTCGCACCTTGCGTCTTATTCTCGACAATTGGTTCGTTCTGATTCATCCGCTTAACACAAATACATACATAGTTTTAATACTGTCTCGCCACAATATGTGGGAAATCATTTATAGAAATTAAGAACAGCAGGTGGCCAAGAATTGAACCATGAAATACACCACATTTAACTATGTCCCATTCTGAGTTTATAACCTCTCCTGTATTAACATCTTTCAATGATACACATTGCTTTCTATTTTACAGGTACGATTTAAACCAAAGTCCTGGCTTGCCGCTAACTCCAAAGTGTTCTAATTTACCTAGGAGGATCCCATGATCAACATAGCCAAAGGCCTTAGCAAGATCACAGAATATACCTAGGGAATTTAATTTTTGATGCATTACTACAACATGTTGTCTACAAAAGCGAAAATTGCTAACAGCCTAAAACAAAATTGTGCTTTACTGAGTAGGTCATTCTTTTGTAGATGTTCATACACCCTTGCTGTTTTGAAGATCTCTGAAAGTGCTGATAGAAATGATATGGGTCTGTAGTTCTCGGTCCTTGAGGTATCACCCTTTTTATAGAGCGGTTTGATTATTGACTTCTTGAGTGATTAAGGGAATATACCCTCTTCAAAAGAACTATTACAAATATGATTAATAACTCTACTCATGCTGGTGCTACACTGTTTCTGTATATAGGTTGAAACCTCAACATAACCAAATGACTTTTTTAATCATTTTTTCAATTTAATTTTGACTGGTGGGAAATAGAGACATAGATGCTGTTTTTGGTGAAAAGGATTTGAGTATAGTTATAGCATCTGTAATACCAATAAAATTTCCTTTTATTTTTTCAGCAGCTGTTAAGAAGCACATCCTATGATCATTTACACATTTATAATTAATATTCAAGGATATAGGTTTATGTTCAGGAGATGATACTGTTGTTTCTTTTTTAATAATGTTCTGTACCATTAACCTCACTGTTTATAGCCAACTGTTTAGCTTTTCTAATAATTTAGTTAAAATTCTACAGTAAGTTTTTTAATGCTGTCTGAGAAGCATATCATCAGTATTCTTAGCTTCTACATACAGTTTATGCCTGCAAGATGTTTTAATACATACTGTTATCCAATTCTTGTTTGCTCGTTTTTGACCAATTGGAACTAGTTTTGCAGGTACACACCTCTCGTAAATTTCCAAAAATCATCATAGCAACTAGCAACAAACCAAAGGTTGTCTGAAAGAAAAAACACTTGACAGAGATGTATCAACAACTTTATGACAAGCCTCTAGCAGAGAATCGGGAACTGCTCGGCATATAATGTCGCAGACTTGGAAACAGCTGTTCACAGACGTATTACCTATGGTTGTTGCAGTGTCTGGCTGGAGGAATTGGTCAACAAACAACGGATGCTGCTGTCATTTATACAGATAGAGATTTGTCTATTGTGCCCTGAAGTGTTACATTTGTTGCACGTCATCCAATACCAAACTTTGATTTTGAAAGACTTCACTGCTCATAATATTTGAACATTAAATTATTTTCTTGGACTATTTTAATATCTTAACCTATAGTTAATTCGTCAACATTTTTCATATTTTCAACCTTTGTTTAGAAACACTGAAAAACTTTTGAATTTCTGCTAATATAATTAATAATTCTATATAAAGTCACTGATTTTGATTCAATGTTGACTCTGAACCTAACATTAATATCCCACCTATATGTAAAGAAGGACATATTAGTAAGTTAGTTTAGTTGACAATAAGAACAATTTAACACAAGGTTTTTTTTTTTTTATCTCTCCTTTTCTACTCCGGATTTGAGATATTTCTACAACTTATTTTAAATATTTGCCATTCAAGATACTAGAGAAGTGGGGCCATCAAACCCTTCTGACAATAGGACAGCAACCAATAACGATGTATCAGAGGATTTCTGCGGGTTTCTAGAAAATGTTTCATCACCGTTATAAGACAGAAGTTTTGCCAATGTTTCAGACTATGAGTGTAACTTTTTCTCCAATCCAGGACTAACTGTGTCTGCCATCGAACAATTACTAGAGCACACTTCATTACCAGTACCTAAACAGAAATATAAGATGGTCCAGAAATGGGTTCTCCAAGGCACACACGTGTTACGATACATTTGGAGAGGGTTACTAATATTGAAACACAGGCACCGAGTAATAATAACAAACCAGAATCTTTGATGAACACTAAGCTATCTTTGTGCCTGACAGATAATAATTCAGACTTGAAACAATTTATGTTAACTATCTATTCACAAATGTCTGAACAAATAAATGGGTTGTCTGAACAAAGTAAACAAATACAGTTACACACAAAAAATCAATTGCCTGAACTCTTTAAACAATTACAATCAGACCTAACAACTGAACCGTCTCAAGAAATCCAACATACCAGAGGATAAAATGTGTAAAATGGAACAGAGCACCACACAAATGAGACAGCAAATGGAGAATATCATAAAAGACCTTAATACATTAAATACGCAGTGCAGTGAAACCTGTAAGCATATGGAAATAAAAAAACCAGCCACCACATGCCTGGATCCACACTTACAAGGGGAGGGCACGACCTTGGGATTATATTTTGGGATGTGACTTTGCATAATAATTGTACCATTTTAGGATGTTTACCACCTGCAATTGTAAGCTGCAACGCTTAATAGATTCGGAGAAAACAGCCTTTAAAATTTCATGCCCGGCTTATATACTAGTGAAATTGTTGTCAGGCATCTTATGTGGAGAAACAAAATTTTCTTCATCTCATTGAAACTTGGGAAGGCCAAACAAAAGCCTGAACTCTATGATGAAATTTTCAAGGATGACAATAATTTGCCTACTTGTATGGTTACAGTTACGAGTATTCCACCAAAGTGTACTCCTCTTGTTCAGCCTTGTGACATGTACTTTTATATACAGGTTAAAAATCTCATCAAAAATTTACAAAATTCAGCGTATTTAATCAAACAAAACCAGGAAATAAATTCACAAAAAGACTGTGTCAAAATTCAATCTACTGTTCATCAACAATTACCATCACCAATATTTGATAAAATGATTCGATTTGCTTGGTATGCTACTAAACTTTCTGAAGATAGAGAAATTTTCTTGAATGTTAATGATGTTTGTTTTAAAACTGATCTTCTAAAAAATTTCTTGTAAAT
Source organism: Vandiemenella viatica (assembly GCA_031002005.1). Taxonomy (NCBI): domain Eukaryota; kingdom Metazoa; phylum Arthropoda; class Insecta; order Orthoptera; family Morabidae; genus Vandiemenella; species Vandiemenella viatica. The sequence continues at coordinate 205,660,246 of CM061920.1, forward strand.
ATTCTGCTTTCATTAATTGTGCTTGATGCCAAAAAATTTATTGGTTTAAATGTTTTATGATGATTGTCATCCCAGGTAATGTTTGTAATAAAAAAATGTATTTTAAATAAAATCAATAATCAAAAAACACAATGAAAGTTTTTTTACTTATATATAAATATTATTATTATAACCATTCGTAATAGTGTATTTTAAACAATAAAATATTGTAACTATTATACGTTTATAGTATTTTAAGTTAAAGGGTAGTTGATATAAAAAAAAATTAAAAATCAAAAATTGAAAAAAAAATAGATAAAACTGAGATTCGAACCCAGAACACCGAGGCATGACGCAGGCTTGTTATTGACTGGGCTGTTCTGCTGCTGACCTGACTGGAATTTAACTAGTATATAAGCTGGGCTTGAATTTTTAAGGCCATTTTCTGTGAATCTATTGAGCATTGCGTCTTACAATTGCAGGAGGTAAACATCCTAAAGGGGTACAATTAGTACGAAAAGTCTCGTGCCAAAATAAAATCCCAAGGTTGTGCCCTCCAGTAGTTAGAGGTAACAGCAGGAAAACTTACTGAAAATGGAGCTGAGGTTGATACAATCAAGCACACATTACAGTCGCATGATACGAAACTCCTAAAGAAACCTGTAGGACCTTTGGAAGTTACATTGATTAAAAAAAAATTAATTACATCTATCAGCATCTTCAGAACAGAACCCAAGTTTGGATAAAACAGCATAATCTAAAGCACAGAGCATATGACGACTTGAAAACTAATTTTCTAAATCAATTATGGTTATACGAGATGCTGTATAGTGAATAAAGAGAACTATGTGAAGAAAAATGATTTCATATATGCAAGAGCTATTATTAGACTTTCAGTATGTGAAGCAGAGCAGAATAGTCTCCCAAAAATCTCCAGCCTGAAGAAGAAAAAACTAAAAAATAAAAGAAAGACTTCTTCAAGAAACCACTAACTGATGAAGAAAAAAGTTAAGTTGAAAAGTAGAAGAACAGCAAAACAGGCTGTGGAGAATAATGATTCCGAAATGGTATTAAATGGGCAAAAGAAGAGGAAGGTATTAGTGGTGACAAGAAAGGTACGAAAAACAGAAGTAATGAAGATAAAACATACATTGAGAAAATATTAACTAATCTGAAATTGGAATATTCAGAAATGAAAGAGGTAAAGAATCATTCCGACAAAGGGAAACATAGTATTAATAAAAAGGAAATGAGTAGTGATGAAGTTTGTGGCAAAACAGAAGAGGATATTAATGCAGAAAATATGGATCATAGAAAACAAGGTAATGAAGCAAATAAAACTTTGTCAAGCGATGGATATGAGAGTTTTGGAATTACAAGTGTAAAAAATATAGATGAATTAAATGTGATACAAAATTAAAATAATGGAAATAGTTGCGTTCGCTCAAAGGAGCAGATTATTTGTTCTCTGAAGAGAAGGATGCCAAAGAGAGTAGTGATAATAAGGAAAGTTATCATTTGTTTAAAATAGAAAACATTTACCATGAATGGTATTAAATACTGAGAACTCATCTTCTGTAGAGACTACTAATGAGTATGGATAGAGAGGTTATGTGAACTGTCATATTGAGAAGAAAACTAAATAGTAAAATTGATTAAAGATTTGCTGAAATAGTATAAAATATTATTTCCAATATTTATTGTTAAAGTCTCCTTTTGACACATCAAGAAAATAAACATGTTAAGTAGTTTAACATTTTATACTTTTTAAGGTCCAGGTACCTTCTTTCCTGTGAATAAATACTTAATTCAGAAACTCATGTAAAACTAATTACATAGGCATTTTGCCATTGTAAATATTTTTTCTGTCTATGTACTCCAATGGGCCGGGAAGTTAACATACATTTCGCAACTTGGAACATTAGTGAAATATTTCTGTTGATGCAAGTATTAGTTTCACTACTGTATATTTTGGTTTCATAACCTTGCACATCTAATAAGATAGATAATACGAAAGTGTTGGTTGTTACCGACTTCTCGCCGGCCGGCAATGGTGTAAGTGTGATGAAGTTGGACAAGTAACATGCTGCACTACAACCCGTGTCAGGATATGAAATTTATGTTTCTTCTGTCTTGTCTCAATTGTGATTAATTGTAAAAAAAATTGCACATGCAATCATATATTGTATTGAGGTGAAGAAGAATATAAGGTTCCTATATAAGTCCTGGAAAACAAAAGTTTACCAAAGTATTTTCCCAAAATATATGGTAAACTTGGGGAGGGTTGTAGCATAATGAATCCTTAAGAAAAATAAAATAGATCAGCGGTTCCCAACCTATGGGTCGCGACCCACTGGTGGGTCGCGGCGTGTGTTTTGGTGAGTCGCGGAACAATCTATGTTTTTTCCACAAAAATATATCTTTTACTTCATCTATTTTTGAAGAGGAACATTAGCTTTGGTGCCGAGCACCCTCTGCCACCCACAATCTTGTGAATTGCAGAGTATATATGTAGATGTAGAACTCTTAACAGCTGAAGAAAACTCGCTAATAGAGCTATCTTGTGATTCTTCTTTAAAGACAATTTTCAAGGAAAAATCCTTAATTTCCTTCTGGATGAATGTACAAGCAGAGTATCCAGAAATCTCTAAATTAGCTGTGAAGTTTTTGATGCCGTTCAATACGACATACTTGTGAACGAGCTTTTTCTACTATATTGCTTTGAAAAACAAATACAGAAAAGAACTATGTGTAGAAAGTGACTTAAAGTTAAAATTAACCAGTGTTAACCATGATATCAATGCCCTCATCAGTAAACACAAATACCAGAAATCTCACTGCTTGTGAAGTTGTGTTTTTGTAGTTATTAAACGTATTTTTCATTATCTTTGTAATAAAGCGGGAGGCGGCTGCACAAAGCATCGCCTCATCGAGTTGATGGCTGAAATTACAGGATTAGTTAAACCTCTATTTGCACATTAAAATGCCACTGATGTGCCAAGTCATTTCTTGGTGGAAAACTCCTACAAATCCCATTTTAGCGGTTGACTGGTAAGTTTACCATTGTGTTTTCCTGCTCCCAGTCTTCCATATTTTCATTCATTTGGGTGCAGTAAATCACAATGATAAACCTACCAATCAATCACTAAAATCGGGTCTGCAGGTGGTTTCCACCAAAAAGTGACTTGGTAGACCAGTTGCATTTTAATATGCTGATCGAGTTACTTCTAATCGTGGAATTTCAGCAGTCAACTTGATGAGGTGATGGTCTGTACAGCCGCCTCCCGGTCTATAATACGTTTGTTGTTTTAGTTGTTTTAGGTATTATCAATTCTTGTTTTTGTTGATAGGATATGCTTTGTATGAAAATTTGCCAATAGGATAGTCGACAGCATATCGAGGTCATACAACAGTTCCCATTCTGATATTAGATAGACTCTCATATTAGGTGGGTCGCAAAAAATGTTTGCTTAAACGTGGGTTGGGTACCAATAAAGTTTGGGAATCGCTGAAATAGACTAAGGTTATTCAGAGAAGAATTCGTTGCCAAGGGAACAACAGCGAAACAAAAACCCGAGCAAGCGATGTATAAAGTTAGTGTGCGTATGAGTCGAGGCTAGTCAGAAAGTTACTCCTAACAAACAACCTTATATTTTTGGACATTTGATGTTTGAATGCAACTTGAATAAATGACAAGGAATGTTACAGAAGTTTTTTATGATTCAAATATAAAAATTAAGTTAAGTTCTAAACAAATTAAAATGAATCCCTGGCGACCGAAAACATAAAGCTATAAAGAAATACAAAGTCCGACAAGAATAAAAAATACAACAAGTGCTCCAGACCTCATTGAGAAGCTCATTGTTTTTATTGAATTGCTCTTTAATGACCTAACTTTGCTAAATCTTTTCTTTGTGTTATTTTCATTTCCCAGTGCATCCAAAGTTATTATTGGAGCATTGTAGTCTGACAAACCATTTTCTATTGAAACTGTTTCATATTTTCTAATTCATTTTCCTCTAAAAAAACCTTATCAAAAATGGAACTACTATCTTTTTGTATTCTAGTTGGGCAATTTATAATTTGATAGAGATCGAATGATCTAAGCATTCCTAGACAATAATCTGACTGGTTACACTCTACAGCAAAATTTATATCTCCACAGAGGATAATTTCCTATTTAGTTCATGATAAATTTAATGTAACCATTTCAAGTTTTACAAAATATACAGAAGTTTCCATTGGGAGCCCTATACACTGTCAGCACTATAAAACAGTTGTTATATAATTCCAACTGTATTGCACAACATTCAAATTCTGGTCCTAGAAAGTATTTACTTAAATCTAATGATTTTGTCTTGGTATTTTCTCTTACATATATTGCTGCACCACCCAGTGTCATCTCTGACCTACAATAACATGAAGCTAACTTATCTGATATCTTTAAGCGAGCAATTCTTGTATATATATATACATATATATTTCAGATCTCGGAAACGGCTGTGACGATTTGGATGAAATTTAATATTTAGATAACGTTTTGACTTTTAAGATTACCTAAATAGTTCCCTACAAAAAAGCAAGTTTACAAAATACGAACGATTTTTTCACTCGATATCTCAAAAGCGCCATCTCGTAGACAATTCAGGAACCAGAAAGCATACAAATAGTTTCTCCTTGATTTCAAAGAATATTTAAAAAGTTATTGTATACTGGCTGACTCGTGGAAATATTAGCACTGCAAGTTTAATTGTAAAACATTTAAAAAGGAAGATAATTAAAAATTTATCAATGGTTTTGTCAGAGGTGTACTTTACAGAAATTTCTTTGAAAATAATTTTACCGGTACCAGTTATAAAGTAAACATCATTTCCTTTTAGACCGTAAAAAGTGGTTGTTAGTTTGTCATTAAATACTTCCACGCGAGGTATAAGCATAGTTTTATCGGAGTGAATGAATTTGGCATTGATGGTGTTCTATCATTGCCAAGATGTCACAATCTGATGATGAATTCTTATAGAACTCAACGAAACATATAAAAAATAAAGAATAAATATTCTTGACATCTCGCTTGGTTTTCGAGATAAAGCATGTCAAAAATCAGTTATAGGTATAGTTCCTTGTACTTTTGGTGACGTTTCTTCTGGTACAGGCCATATTTCAACCTAACAACAACCATTAGGAACAAAATAAAGCATTGAAAGTACATTTCCACCGTATAGACATAGTGGTTTTGGTGGATTTTTTCTGGTCCAGGCCGGATCTAATCCTAACCTCTTCACTAGAGATATCAGAAAAATAAATTCTTTATTTTCGATTCGTCTCAACGAGTTTCATCAAACCTGGCTATGGCGAAATTTATCTTCTGGTCCAGGTCGCATTTCAACCAACAATGTCAATTTTGAGAGATACGATATCTCGAGAACTAAGTGAGATATATATATATATAAAAAAAATCTTTCAATTTTTCTCGTCGAGTAACCCTTCATCAAGAGTTATCATAGAATCCACTGAATTACCACAAATCTCGCTCCATTAATCAATCCCTGACTGGCATTAAGATTTCTATTTAATATAATAATAGCATTTTTCTTTCAAAGCAATTTATGAGGCAGTCTGGCAAATGGATCTAGAGATTTGGATGAAATTTCATATGTAGATAACGTTTTGCTTTTCAAGTTTTTAACACAATTTTTATTTAAAAAAAAAATAGTAACGACTCTAACCTCATTACATAGAGCGTTCAGGTACCAGTAAGCCTACTGATGTTAGTTAAGCTTCTCTTTCGTTAACTGTGCACCTCAAAACACCTAGGAAGCATTCAAACCTTTTACTTTAATCAAACTTTACTCAAAATCTTGCATATTTAACAGAAATCGAAAGATTATCATATTTTATTTATTATATCATATTTTATATAGTCATCATATTTTATACGATACATATATCATATTTTCTATGATTGTACTCCTTTTTAATGCTGTATTTTTTATATATTCTTCTTTTAGTCTCGTAGCTGGGATACAGGATCATTTTGCACTTGTGAATGAGTGAACTTTCAGCTTAGTGCTTATTAGTTTCTTCTTTCATATTTCAAATAAATAGTAAAACTTATACGACTTAATGCCCTTTTATTAACATGTTATAAAATACTTAAATATCCAAAGATATACAAGTCCTTTGCTAGCAGCAACTTTTAAAGTTCAAAGCGAACACACAAACTTTTTTACCACGCCCGTCCGATCTTATATCTATCCTCTCTTTTTATCAACGTTACCCTAGCTAACAATTTCTTTCATAGAGTAATTATTATTGTTACTCTTTTCTTTAGGTAATCTGTTATACCACCTGTTACACCATAAGACGCCGAGCGAAGATCGGTCACCCAGATACTATCCATTAAAAGGGAGGAGACATATTTCAGAATTTTTCAGATGATGCTCTGACAGACAAAAGATACTTAAATTAAGATTCAATGAGTTTCTTCTATACATATTATTAACCGATCAAGTTTGTTTGAGATACCCCAAATATTCTGATGAAACAGAGCTATTTTAGACTGACATTCTTTATATTATTATGTACATTCTTTAACTAACGATTCCTACTTCCTACTCCTGACCTTTGTCCTAAAAGAGACTGGGTTTGATTACCAATTACTACCAAATAGGGGACACATCTAACTGTTTTCTCCTGTCATTACTGGCAGTAAGTTGCATTAGTTTCTGCTTGCCCCAAGCATTCAAGTGGAGTCCATGGAAAGATAATTCAATTTCCTAACAATTAAGCTAAGTGGATTGGGTCACTTAGAATGAATTTATCATATGAATAGTGGTCCCATAGTGATTTCAATAATAAGGATGTTAGAAAAGAACTAGTCTTATTCTTATGAATCTTCACAATCTAACAAAGTTCATACTATTAAAATTAACAATGATTTAAAAAATAAATTACTTATCTTCCTCATTTCATATTTCAGAATTTTTCAGATGATACTCTGCCAGGCAAAAGATATTAACATTATTAATAAGATCAAATTCCATCCAAATAAATTCTAAGTTAATATTTAGAAGAAATTAAAGAAGAAGCAGTTGTGGATCATCTAATTCTGTATCAACAACTGGTCCTTTAGAAAAATGATTTTTTTAATACAAAATCCAGAATCAGTCATGTAATAAACAGTAACCATTAAGGAGGTGAAAGAATAAACAAAGTATTATTCCAATAATCAGTCTGTATTTGCATACATTATTTTAATTCTGATCAATTATTTTGAGAAACAGAACACATTTAAGCAGTTATAACATAACTCAGATGTTCAGAAAAAATATTCTTCTACTTTAATACAAAATATTTTATAACAATAGTCTTCCTTCTCTATTACTGATGTGACTTTACAAACAGCAATATGTCTCAGAGAGATAAAGTGGCTGATTTGAAACATACTCATGTATTTCCACAGTTTCCAGATCTGGAAGCTTCATTTATTTGGAAACTGTTCTAAAAATTATACCTTGTGCACACTGAGAAATTACATCAATTATACTCATTACTGATTAAAAGAAACTAATAAAGATGAACTTTTATAAGAGGAATTAGAAATCAGAAAAAAGAATTCCATTGTAGCAAACAGACAAAATACATTTTGTTAGCAAATATTAATAAATATTAAATGGTATAATTTCTTATGCACTTAAATAACTACAATGATCATTCAAACAAAAACTAAGGCTAAATGTAGTTAAAGGAAATTTCTCACATTTTATCAGTGCATCCCACTTCGTGTTGTATAGTTTAGAGATCTGATTGCAAAACACTAGATTTTGATATGGGGAGTGGAGGCAAAACTGCCTTTTTGATGAAAGTTGTAATTATAATTTTCAGAAATATGTATTCAACACCTGATCCCACAATTTTTTTTATGAAAAACCTAAGTAAAAAACTGCAGGCACATTTAACAATCAGCAGAAAGTTGTACATTCATCAAAAAGACACTAAAAATAATTTTTTATTGTATGAGAGTGTATAATTCACATTACTTTTAAAGTTTTTCCATGTTACAATAATGTTATTTAGCAAAATATGTTTCGAATATCAATATTCATGTATCATTTTTCTAATGAATAATTGTGTTGATTGTTTACTATGAGAAATTAGATTGTTTGCAGATGACATGATGCTATAGTAAAGGATCAATACAGTGGAGGACTGTAAGCAGCTGCAGGATGATCTGGACACAATATCTAGTTGGGTTGGTAAACAAGGGATGAGGATAAATGCAAAGAAGAGTCAGCTTATTAGATACACAAATAAAAAACTAAAGGTTGATTATGACTATAAGGTGGGGAAATAATTGCTTGTTGAAGACCTGAAATGTAGTAGGAAAAGGTTTCAACATTCTGCACTTCTTGGAGAGAGTGATGAGGGGATGTACCAGAGAAGTAAAGGAATTGGGTTACAAAACTTTGGTCAGACCATTGCTTGAATATGGTTGTGTAGTATGGGACCCACATTTTTAGTATCAAATACAGGAGTTGGAGAGGGTGCAAAAAATGGCTGCTAGATTTGTTTTTGGAAATTATCACAAAATGAAATCAGTAACAGATATGATAAAAGAGCTGGAATGGGATTCACTGGAAGACAGGGGAGTGTGCAAGGCATATATTGGTGATGAGGCATGGAAAGATATTGGTGTAAGAATAAAAAGAAATGAATGGAAGGGAAAAGATGACCACGACCATAAGCTGGCACTTGATTTCAGGCACAAGGGTGCAGAAAGATTCTCTTTTTTAGGTAAGAGAAATGATGAATAATTTACCAAAAAAGAAGAAAGAATTTAAAGTTAAAATTTGTAGAGGGCAAATGTAGGTGGGTCCAGGAAAGGGGGAAGATTGGGTTTGTAGGGAAACTGCCACCAGAGCGTATGCTCCATTGCAATTTAATTAAATATTAAATAAAACAATATCATTTTAACCATTTATAAGAATATAAGTAACATTATATCATAGGAAATTCAAGTTTTACTCTGTGTTTCTTCCAATAGATGTTTTCTAGAACAAGATGGTGTCTCATTTTGTTTTGTGCATTTTGGAAAGCTGCGGCACTCCGTTCTTATACAGAATATTAGTAACATTACATCATAGTTATTAGAAATTTTACTGTGTGTTTCTTCAAGTAGATGTTTTCTAGAACAAGTAAAGATGTCTTTCATTTTATTTTGTGAATTTTGGAAAAGCCACAGCACTTCTTTCCTATGTAGAGAGCGTTGAACAGCCCCAGTTAAAGTGATTCAGTGTGCTTAATTTTCAAACTGGTGGTAAATAGTCATGTAACTTTTTACTACAGCGAAGCAAGAAATGAATTCTTGATATGTTTGTGATAAATATTTAAACGAAGATAATTCCTTTGTTGTGAAAGAAAGAGAGACGTGAAATTGTTTCAAAACAAGTGAGTTTTCTTCAGTAAGTGTGCATGCCGTACATCAAAAAGAATTTCAATAACAAGAACTCTGATTGTTGAATAAGTGTTTCCAATGAAACTGACAACCCTTGACCTGTCATCCTAAGTTATAACTTTTATACACAATGTTTCCTGTGAACTGAAGAAATTACATTCATTTTTTAAAAAAGAAATACACCAAGACAAGTTTAATTGCTCTCAATATTACTTATCATTATCAAAAGGATAGTTGGCTTGTAACACGAGTGTAAGGAAGAGAGATGTAACAAACTATTTTGGTACAGGCGACGGGCCAGAGAGTGATAGCCAGTAAGATAGAACAAAATAAATCAGTGAGATTCAAAGAATAAAGTGGAAAGCAGAAAGACTTAGCTAAGAAGTAATATTTGTTGTTCTAAGTGAAGAACAAACCTAAGATTGGCTGATGTGATAATTAGGGAAGTCATGATTGGCCAAAAGAGACAAGTGGCAATGTTGGTATGGACAGTAATATTCCAGTTGCCAGGTCTTGTAAAAATGCCTTTTGTTAGGTGGTGAAATATGACATGGAACTATGTGGAGTGCTAATTATGTCTTGCTCATGTTAGAATAGTACGCGATGTATAAAAACGAAACCAAAGAACTCTTAATGTTCCTAGTTGCAAACCTGTGATTTTTGGATGAGAAGTTCATTGTTAGATACAGACTCGTAATATGAGCTCCGTACCAGCCTGGAGATTTTCGTGATGTTTAATAAACAGTTTTGAAACAGTATTCTGAGTTGATGCAAAATTCTTGGTAGAATCCTTTAGAGAAGAACACTTGATTAGAATTTCAGTTGATACTTCAAACATTACTGAATTTTACTTTATACAATTGCAAAACAGTACACACCACACCATTTTGATGCAGGAAACATGGCTTGAAGTGCTACTGTAGGGGACAATCCAATGTCTATATACAACAAGGATGAAGATTTTATCAAAAGAAGCCAAAATCCTCAAGAGTATATATGAGTAATAAGGTATCACTGAAGACAAAAATTATGATGAAGATAGCAACATCAGGTGATCTAAAAGGTAAACAATGAGAAAAAAGATAGTGCAACGGAACAGTTTCCTAGGCACGCAGAAAGGTTTAGATTTGTATTGCACTGTTAATAAAAGCCATAAGGAAAAGTAAACAGATAGTTTCAAGAAACACGATTAGGATAGATTAAAGGCAGGAAAGATAAAATTAAGATAATAAAAAGTAGGGAATAGTAAGAATCAAAAGAATTTTTAATGTACGGACAAGGAATGCAAAAGATATAAACAATTTTCTCATAGTGACTGTAGAACACAACACGAGAAAGAACTAGGATAATTTGCTTAATATAGCACAGAATGAAATGTAATAGCACCAAAATAAAACTTGAAAGTCTAAAGATCAAGATGTGTAGGTTAAAATAAGCCAAGTATTAAACAGTTTAACGGAAAATCAGATCAGAAGTGCACAGAGCAAAAAAGTAGTTCCTTTGCTAACAAACACATTCACTTAATATCAAATAAATCTTTATTTCGGTGGTAAAATAGGAAGCAACATAAATTAAGATACATAATAGGAAATAAAACACCACAAATAACTGTTTTTAAGATCGTAATATGTAAGTTTGGGAGTAAATTGACCAAAGACAATGGATCATGGTAATTGTTTACTTTTCATTTGCAATTTAAGAGAAATTAATGACTGTAATCGATAATATACAAATGGAATAAGATAAAGGAGGATATTAGTGACAAAGTGGTGATAAAAGTACCAACTAAGATCAATAATTGCTGCCCAGCGGCTATCTTTTGTGTTTGTCCTGCATGTTCCTATCTCGTGTTCTATTACTTTTACTTTCCACCTTTTTCTTGTTGTGTACAGTGAATTTATATACAATATCTCAGTCCCACCGCCATATTGATAATCCACCTAGTCATGTAGCAACCCTCGGCGTGTGCACACCTCCCGAGCCTCATGGCTCATTTTCTCCGTCATGAATATGGTTTAATAACCGAAATATTGAGTTTATTTGTGTGTTCGTGATATATGTTCTTCTCTCGTTGCTGCCTTCAACTTTGGTGAGTGATGAGTCATTTTGCCTTTCATTGCAACAATAATTAAGAGAGAAAGACGAAATTCAAAGTTTACAAAATGTGTTGACTTCAAAGGCAAATTACAGCAAAAGGAAGGTTTATTTAGAAAAAGTTATTAAGGTAGAAAATGTTTATTAATCTAACATCTGTTGACTGACAAAGTTTTAGAGCAATTCATTAAGAAGTCAGTTTTAAGATAAAATTAGGTGTTTGCTTTGGTAACAAAAGACCACCAGCTGAATCAAAATGTTGAAGTAAAGATTAATTTATCACACATTTTGAGTATTTATGATCGTAGAACTACATAAAATAATTTACAAAACAATTTAGAAAAGTTAAAACATCTTAAATATTCAATGGAAGAAAAGATGGCGAAATTTAGGTGCATGTTTGGACTCGTTCTGGCTATAGCCATAAAGGCTGATATGCATGTTAGTTAGCCAAGCAGTTTAAAGTTGATCCTTGTTCAGAGTGGTTGTGCGAGAATGGTACCCCAGGTGCAGAGGAATACCATGGAGTGTGGAGTGATACAGGGCTATTATTGAAGTAATGGGTGCAAGAAATGTGAAATTTGAATTTTTAATAGGAATTGTTGTTGACCAGTGAACCTGCTATCTTTCTCAACTATCAAAACTGATTTTAGAAATATGCTTGTAAATGGTATCAGAACTGTTGAACAATTTCAAGAAAATTTCCAATTACTTTTGTTTTCAATTAGTAGTTGATGAATCTCTGTGACTTTGACTTATTGTATTTTATTTCCTTCTTATGAAGGTGGTAACAAAGTTCAGTGACTTTGAACCTAATATTACAAAACAAAGTGATAGTGAAAAACCTTATCAGTTATGAGAAATTATGTGGTCAGAGTTAGGAGTAAAAGATGATGCTAAAACATAAATCCCCAAGAAGATCATGAAGATTATTACCGAGTTATTCAACAATTACTAATACACATTAAATGTTTAAAAATTAAGAGCTTATTATTCCCTTTATTAAATATTCAGCATTTTGCCAACTCCATAAAAAAAGTTTTCATAAAGAATGCTGCTAATTTTGTCTTCTTCGGGTTTTGTTATGGAACAACTGTTGTATAATTATTTTGCATCATTCATCAATTAAGTAGATCACACACCTGCCCTCCCTAAAACTGGGATTTTTTTATCAGGTTCATCATGGCATCTAGCCTGAAAGTATACCTAAAAATCATTTCCATCCCACTTTTGATAAGGTAAGGTCTCTTTTTTGTTGTTGTTATTATTGATTGGATTACTGCACACATAATCAATAACAATTTATTTGCAGTCTTATGAAAGCAAATGGATTGTGAGATTTGAAAATGATATGTCAAATAAAGCCATAAAATCAAATTAAAAGTCTTTTGCCCATTTAACTACCATATCTACAGATGAAAATCTATCAAAAACAAAAAAACAAAAACAAAAACAAAATCCTTTCTGTTCTGTGATGGATTGATCCTGCTTCACCATAGTTAAGTTACAGTAAGTGACATTTTGTTTCCTTAAAAAGACATGCATTTAACAGATAGAAGTAATCAATTGCCAAGAATGAAGAATGATGAAAGCAGTGACACAAACAAGAATAAAACAGTGAAAATACTTGGGGATGAACCTTAATAAGAGAGAGGCAACACATCCCCAAGGAGTTGGATGTAAAGGTCTTCTCTTTTTTTTGTATTATCTCTGCCATCCTGTCTTTATATTTTGTAACAGATGACTTTATTTTCTCTAACCTTGTTTGCCCATGGTCTAAAAGCATTTACATAATACACTGCCCCAGTTCCAATGGTTATCTAATGCAGTGAATTGTCTCCAATCTACTATATAATTTCGTAAGCACACTCTTTCACTCACTTCGATAGCTTTTGGCTGGAGAACAGTGTTATGTGACCAGAGATACCATTAGAAGAAATTCATGGTTATGTCCGGAATTTAATAGCTAAGTTTCTGCTACCAAATTAATTGCCATAATACATTCATTAAGTTTGGTTTTCATGGTGTTTCATAGTTTAAAAAATACTGATAAACTTTACGTCTGAAAAAAATGTGGATCTGCTATTGAGTAATATGTTGCTAATGAAAGCAACTTAAAAAAACTTTAAAAAATTAAATTAATCAAGGTCTCTGCAGTAACCAGGCATGCCAATTGTCATTCCGGTTTAGGATAAATTTCAGTTTAATTAAAACTTTCAATATTGTTGTTGCTTGTGGTTTATTTGGTTTTCCTGACAACTTTCGTTAATAGTCTTTCTTAATGTCCGCTGTACCTAAGATATTAGGTTTTATTAAGTGGACAACAGACCCAATATGTTACTGAATCAACTATTCTGGCAATTAATTTCTTCGGAGTTGCTCAACTGTTTAATAATATGGAATGTACATTAAGTTCTCTGACCGTTACAGATCCTGTGACCAGTGATTCCATTATGGGTGTTTGCCCCATCTCAGTAAAAAACAGCGTGATGCTGTCGAAGCAAACTGGAATTTTTTTAATTTTGCAGAATGAACTTTAAGGGTCATATACAGGTCAAGTTTGTATTTAGGCAAGTTTGAGTCTACGACCTTTGAAACAATTATATGACTGCATGATCTTACCTGTCCATGTTCAATACATACATTTAATTATACTTCCGAGTTCTTCAAGGTCAAGAGATTTTATTCACACTAAGGGTGAAAAACAGGTCAATTTCATATTTTGCCAGATCAGGTCAACCTGTTATAATCTTTTACCCCAAAAACTGGAAGTATTCTAGGCCTGTGACGATACACAAAAAATGGTAACAGGCTTACACTAGTAGAGAATAAAGTGGTATATAAAGTACACCTTTGTAGTTACTTTCTTCAAGATGGCAACAGATCTCAAATAGCACCTTTAAATTATCCATGGTTTAGTAATCTATGCTTTCCATTATTGATAACTGATGGTAACTTTCTATGTCCCTGCTTAAATTTATTCATTATTTAAAATAATATTTTTACTGTGAAAGTGGTTGTGTGTAGGTCACATAAGCTATGTCATGATCGTATAACTATATTAGTATAAAAAAAAAGAAAAATAAGAAAAATAGATCAGGTAAATGCAAGTTGCTCCGTGTAACTGGAAATAGTTATACCAAGTCTTCGAAAATTTCAAACAAAAGTATTTTCACCATGTAAATATTATACAAATCAAAGCCAATATATACTTAAAGAAATTATCTACTGAAGAATCAAACTAGTTAAAATTATTCTTTTAGTTGTTTTTCGAAAACTATAAGCTACAGAAAATGGGTAATTTTTCTGTATTCTTAGGAGGATATATACACCCGTAAATTATGAAATGAAATAACTTTAGAATCAGTAGCTGTGGGAATAAAGTATGTGTGCAGAAAGAGGTGTGGATGGGGGAGAGAGGAGGTGGCAGAGAGCATTGCTGAAAACTTGCACAAATTGTGCAGTTAAAATAAAAAGTTCTAACATTTTCAGTCAGAAGGTTGCCAGATTCAATCTCTTAGTTAAAATGACACTAAAAATGTATTTCCTTAAACCCCTATCAAATTTTGTATTATGATCATGTTTGAAATAGGAAGAACCAAAACAGTGCGAAATTATGGATTTTTGTATTTAATGTTTCAGAAGTTGAGAGACAGATGAATATGCAGATAAATAAATAATTTTGTAAGAGTTCCATCTTTAGTTCAAAAGTTACAGAACACTAAAAAGATGAAACTTTTGTGTTTAAAACATTTGAAAGCAGTAGAAATATATGTGCTGTCTTGAAGCCTGATGGCATCAAAAAATTCATGTCATTTACCAATTATCTCAGACAACTGTCCTTACTAGATAGGTATTTTCTCTCTTATGCCATTTCCCAGTCCCAAATACATTTCATTTTCCCCCTGAATCCAATAAGCTTGTTGTTTGCAATAAAGCAATTAATTGTCTGTTGCTTTGTAACTTCCAGTAAATTGGAAAATAATGATGATGAAATAATGCTGAGGCAATTCTCTTATTCTCAATCAATTGTCTTAAACTAGCATACTATGGTATTAGTAGTGGGATAAGAGCTGGGTTTAAATCAAACTAGAAATAGACTGCATTATGTCACTGCATCTTGATATGTAACACCTCCTGCTTTTTGTGTAGACCTATAAGAGCTGAGCTGGATGTTGGTCATGTTATGATAAAACTTAAACCTTCATGCCAATTGGTTGTTAATACAGTTATTTTGTGTCAGACAATGAAAGCAGAGCATTCTGTCAAACCGTTGCATGTCATAGAAGCACATTAGACATACTGTAGAGACATACAACTGAATTTGTCACTGTCTTTCCAAACACACCAACTGATGCTTGCTAAAAGTGTATCAAGCAGAAACAGTGAATGTCAGCTTGGTGTGGTTGTAACAGTTAAGCACACCCATGTGTGTCTTCTCAGGTGCCATTCCTCACAGTTAACAGTGTCTCAAACAGCTATTCCACACAGATTGGTTGGTAATGAGCTAAATATTGACTGTGATGCATTTTAAATGATGATGGCGAAGATGAATTACCACAAAACATTTTCCAAGGTGGTTCTAAGGATGCATACAAACGACCAGAAAAACCATCAAATAAAGTCTTTCAGGACCTGTTGCACCGCCTTACAGCCCCAATTTAGCACCCATATATGAAAGATCGACTATGTGGGCAACATTTTCTAGACAATGAAGCTGTCTTTACTGCTGTACAGGGGGCTTACCTTTAGTGGTTCAGACTTTTAGCAGTTCGGTATACAGGCTTGTGTTTATCATTGGCAAAAGTGTATAATGAATTCAAGTAATTACATCGACAAATATCTTTAAGTAACTGAAATCTTTGTCTATTTACTGTGTTATTATTCTCTCCATTTCTGTTGTAGGTCCCATAAAAAAAAGATAAAAAGGAATAATTATACATGGAACAATTATGATAGTAAAGGATGTAGGTGCTAGTTAGCTCAGTACGGGGAATATCTAAATTATAATGTATTCTTGAATGAATTTTTGGTCGTCTGTTGTTCCTAACAAAAATAAATGAATTCCTACACATGAGTCTACAAATGATACTAACATGTTTCTGATATATCTAATGCCACACTATAATACATTAATGAAAATAAATATGTTGTTTAATGTAAACAATGGAGGACAAAATAAAGAACACTTAAAACATGGAATGAAATGGAAACAATAAGTGATAGCAGCTATACTAAGCCTACAGACATTTAACACAGATGAAACCAAAAATTAAACCAATAAATTCAACAACTTTTTCAAAATTGTGTTCTACAACCTTCTTATTAAGATTAATAGCTCAAAGGGCTGATATAAAAACATGCAAGTTAGTACATTTTGTATACTTCCATTTCATGCTTAGTTATGGCATATAGGTCACAGATCAGTGAACCATGGAAATAAGAATCCTCCACCGCAAAAGCTAAAAATAATTCATCAAAAAGTGCACAAATTTTGTATCAGTTCTTAGTTTTCATTTGAATGATATTATACAACACATGTTACAGTTATAAGGTTTCTTACAACTTTTTGTGCTGTTACAAGCAGTACTTAGTATAAAACACAACATGTTTACATCACCTTCCCAAAGGTGTTAAGGACAGACAGTACTTGTAACAAGAGAGCATAATTAATTAGTATGACAAAACATGAGTAAAAGAGTCCCATCACCTTCAAATATTTACAGTAAAGAAATTAAAAATAAGTCCAATGACAATTTCAAACAGAAAACGTATTCTTGTTATTAGTACATCCTTTGACATTAGGATGAAGCTGCAGCACAGCAGATGTTTCTCTTACCTTCCTAGAGTGCTAGTGGAATTGATGGTAGAAAAGTTGAAAGTAGCGAAGCTTTTTAATGTAGCAACTTGTGACCTGGTTAAACTGGAAACACGAGATCTACTGCCCCTGAACAGCACAGCACCATGCAAAACAGAGAAAGGTCAAAGCTCATACCAAGGACAACCACTAACATACACAGGCAAGAAGGAAGAGATAAAAGGAGGAAAGTTCACATTTAATTGTAACAAACTCAATAATGTTACACTGAAACAATAACATTATAACTATTACCAGTTATTTGTACAGTACACAATGGCCAAATTACACAGACAGGAACCAAACAGTAGGATTAAAATATTAAACATAACACAGATAAGACCCATCACTGCACCTAATTCATTATTTTTGCTACCACCAATTGTTAAAAACTTTGTTGCTGGTGGCCATTTCAGTGGACAAACTAACTTTACAAAACGCAAAATTTTACATTATAGTCTTTCAATGCATGTAGTAAATTGTTCAGCACCTCCCTTGATATTTTACTCCAGCCTTTGAATACCTCGGTTACAAATTAAACCTCCCAACTCCCCCATGCTTGACATAAAGTGCTAACTAATAATCATCATCAGCACTTTACTGCCACATACAATTCTTAATTCTTCAGCAAACCTCTATCCTGACCTCATTTCCACAGTATGCCGCACTCGCAACCAACCATCTCTAAACCCACCACTTGGATCAAATGAATCAAAATGCAACTCCTTTATCATAACAGTTACTCATTGTGTAGTATGGTACATTTCCAGTAGCATGTAGTAAAAGTATCCATATTCAACATAACTAATATTTTTGGCATGGTACAACGTTGCATCAATTTACTGTTAAAAAATATTAAACATAACATGCCATTTACGCTTACGTAGGATTCTTATTGTATACTGAAGAACCATTTCTAATTTCCTAAATTACTTATATTTGTGAAAAACTCTTGTTGTGATGTAACTAATGATCTCAAAAACTGGTTGTTTATTATATCCACCATTTTCGTTCTCACAGTTGAATGGTTCTCACTTGCTCTCCACTCTACTGGTAGCCTCCTTCCATATAATAAACTTTTTCCTGAAATATCTCTGCTGTTCTGAAACTGAAACCGAAACCTTTTTATAATTGTACCTATATCCTCCTCCATTCTGGGTCAGTAGTTTACAAAATTTGCTCATAGTCATCACAACTCTTTGAGATCACTTATTATTCTGTGATATGAGAGCCCATTCAGATATCATCAAGCCTTGTAAGGAAGACATTTAATATACCTTGCTGCCTTGTGTTCTGATCTAGCACATGAATATCTCCACTCCTTTATGTTGTTCATTTAACACATTTTCATCGTAATCATCCTTTCCAGTTTACACCTTATATATTTAGGTCACAGCCTATTTTAACCACTGGACTCCAAATATGCAGTCAGTTTTTATCGCCAGAGTCTCCTTTATCTATTAATTCTCCTACTAAGTAAGCAGTGAAGACCCCTTTTTTACCTCATACTCAATGATATTAGGCAGAAAAATAATAAAATATGTATAATCAATGGGGACTGGATATGACTATTCCCAGTCTTTTCATAATGTAGGTTAAATGATTGTTCAGTCTATGTCCTTACTTAAAAGTCATATTTTGAATACCAATAGCAAGATATTGCTCTCAAGAACAAAGCAGCTACAACCAAATAACAACAATTTCCTCATTTAAAAAAATAAACAACATATATTATCAAAGGTAAAATAAGAAACAAAATTAATGAAATAAGTAATTTCTAAATGTTAAAATTTCATTAGTGGATGTACAGGAAAAATCAACACAATTAATTTTCCAAAATAATAATAAAAAAGAAAATCATACCTAATTCATTCTTACAAAAGTTTCCTACCTTTTTATACCTCATGCAAGTTTCTACAAAAAGTTTCTATCAATAACGTCTGAATACTAACTCTGTTTAAATTTTTATTAAGCTCATTTTAACAATAATGCAACTAAAGAATAAGTAAATGGCTTCTAGGTGATATAAATAATAAAGGAAAGGGAAATTAAACCATCGCATATCAAAGTTGATGGTTGCGATGAGAGAAAACACATGAGGTAGACACATAAGTAAAATATTTTGGTATTAACCTTCTTCATGTAGTAGAGAAACAAGCCATTTGGTTTCTGACATGTATGCACACAGAATGGTAACCGTGAAGAAGATTAACACCCAAATATAGTATTTGTGTGGCCACCTTACGTGTTTTCTCTCATCGCAGCCGTCAAATTTGGTATGTGATGGGTTGATTTCCCTTTCCTTTATTACTCATTTTAACTAATATGACGCCATTTTATTGATACAGTAGCATATTTCCAGCTCAGAAGAGTTAAGTAGTGTTTTGTTTGGTGTTTTTATGAGATATTCACAATCTTAATTAAATGATTGTTTTAATTTAATGAGATCAGCCATTTCCCAGTGCTTATGCAGACAAAATGAAGGGAAAGCTTCTTTTTAATGATTTGGAAAAATATCTATGTCAGCAGGCTCATCATCGTTGAACTGCAAAACAATTACATTACTTCAACTAAGCACTTCCTTTCAAATGTTTTGTCTCCAGTGATATTACCCAAAAACAGAAAATAACTTTGAGAAATTATTCCTCTCTTTGTATTTTAAAAAATTAATTCTTGCTTTATCTGCAAGTATCTGGGTTGTATATGTATATGTATACATATCATCTTGGATCAGCTCTAACTCAGTCTTCAGCCCTTATATCAATTTTATTCAGTATTTGAAGATATAAAAAGGATGCTTGAAAACAAAATTATGAAGAAGATATATAGGGAGCCAAAAAGCTAACGCAAAAGAACAATTTATACAATTCCGTGCAGACCTCAGCTGTCAGTCAAAATTGAAGACCAGATCCTCGAGGCAGGAGGGAGTTTCCTTTGTAGAATAACTGGTTACAGAATTCATCCAATGAGGGTGGAAGATCACTAGGTTGAAGAGACTTGGCATTATGTCACCTAACTGAGGTGAGCCTGACAACACTTTTCCAAGATCATTGAGTTCAGAACATGCACTCACTCATATAGTTCATCTGCAGGGTACTGCATTGAGTACCACAGGGTAAATTCTACATACTTCAGTTTGGGCACCAGCCAATTTGTATGTATCTGTAGTCTTTGCTAGGAGGTTATTGTAGGATTTGTAAATAAATTTTTCTATGATAAACTTTATGTTGTGAACCATCCTTTGCCTAAATTCTCCCGAAGTTTCTTTTACTATTATTATCAGATCACTGTTTAATATTCATTCTGCTTCTTTTATTAGAGAGAGCAACAGACCTAAACTTAAAGTTCCATGCACCTGCAGCACTTCTGGATTAAAAACAGATTTTCTTAGAGAAAAATCTGTCAAGGAACATAGGAAAATATGATAAAAAGTTCATGTAATGGTGCTACGGATTTTTAAAAATTTATACAAACCTTGTATCTTGTAAGGAAACAAACAGAAGAAGACATAGTTAAAAAATTGGAGCAAACAAAAACATGAAAGGCAATAAGAGTGATACTTGCAAAAGATAAATTTCAGATGTAGACCATAGGTGAATATTACCAGCAAAGTGAAATACAATGAAATTAATATAAAAAATACTTATATTGCTGAACTATATGTTTCAACCACATAAAAGTGGTATAATTGAATGTAGAAACATTCTTTCAAAGCAATTTAAACTTTGAAGGAAATAAGAAACAGTAATGTGAGATAAAGAGAAATACTGACATAATAGAAAAAAAAAAAATCCTGCAGGTAATTAGACACAGCCAGCATTAAAGCACATGGTTACAGGAACAGACAGAGATAACTGAGACAAACCGGGGGGGGGATAAAGATAGCTTGACCTGAGGAAAACCAACAAATGAATAAAATGTGAGCCTGTAAAAATAATGACGTTAAAAGTTGTTCTCCCTGTTATACAGTTTTAAATTAATGTGATATTTAAAATACAGTGTATTTATGAACTTATTAAATGTATGAGGGCTTTCCTGGAATTAACTTACATTTGTGCCTAATGTGGAGATGGGTGGGGAGAGGGCTGCCATATTGGCATCAAAATGTTTCTACAATCAGTAAGCATCAAGCTGTCATAGTTTTATTTATTTATTTATCAATCTTGTTTCATGGATCCCTGCTGAGGAAGGACCTCTGGGATGTGAAACATGTCATGGTTTATACACATACATACAATATGAGTAGTAATCATAGTGAAAACAATGTTACAAAGACAAATAATGAGAACAAAAATAAACATTATTTTTTACAACTGAGTTTTTCAAAAGGTCATATTGAATACAATTAATTATTTTGTTCAAATTTTAGTGTGTGTGGACAGCGATTTTTTTTATTTTGTTGATTGTGAATTACTGAAATGTGTGCTCCAATATAAAAAGTTGTGAGGAGCATCCAGTGATTAGGTTTTCTACTGCGAAAAAAAAACTCAAACCAATTGAAATTCATTAGCAACTCTACGAAATGTACGAACACAGAATAATCAATGATGGTGGAGTGATGCAGTGGTGCATTCAGTTTAAAAATGACTGCACCAATGTTCACAATGAGGACTGCAATGCACGGCCTAGCTTTGATACTGATGAATTGATAATGAAAATCAATGATAAAATTTGCGAAAATTACCACTTTATTATTATAGAACTCTTGCTTAAATTCCTCCAAATTTCAACCAATTTACTTCTTGAAATTGTACAGAGGAGTTTGGTTATCACAAGTTTTCTGCAAGAAGTGTATCAAAAATCTTGACTTAAGACTGCAAAGAGCACCTTGCTGCATCACTAAATATCCTTAAAGCCTATGACAAGGAAGGTAATGCACTTCTCAACTCCAGCAAAGCATGTCAATTTTGAGACAAAAAGTCAGTCCATGTAATGGGATCACACAAGTTCTCCCAGACAACCAGTAAAATGTTTGCAAACGTTGTCAGCTGGAAAGACTATGGCAACTGTGTTAAGGGTCACTGAAGGAGTGCTTCTGGTTGATTTCCTTTAACGTGACACAACAGTTAAATCAGAAATGTATTTTGGAACATTGAAAAAACTAAGGCAAGCGAGACAAACCAAATATCGGAGAAAACTAAGCTCAAAAGTATTGTTTTTTCCCATAATAATGCACATCCATATATGGCTAATCATTACTGACAGCTCTTGGATTTCAAAATGCAAGTTACCTACTGGACAGCCCGCTTATTAGCAACAATATATACAAATAAATAATAATAATAACTGTAGCAATATGCAAATAACAAGTAATGATGATTATGTTTTGTAGGACCTCAAAGCATGTGTTTGTGGCACAACAGAAATAGTTTTTCAGATTGAGCTAGGATTTGATAATAATAATTTTTTCATAAAAATTATTATGTACTTTGGACATGGATGCAGTTGAATAACAATTGCTCTTAAAGAGAAAAAAGAAGAAGAAAGTTCTGGTTACCAGGCTGAAAGAAAAGAGAATACAGCAAAGGCTGAACAGCATAGATCATTCAGCATTAGACATTGCTGAAAAAGATACATGATCTCTCAAATGTAGCTCCAATAGGAGATAGACAAAAGAAAACAATCAAGTTCGAACCCACTGAAAATAGTAAAGACTAGATTCTTTATTTGAGGACAGTAAGGATTATATTACAACTATATTTTCAGTTATGCAACATATTGTGTAAAATATCAGAGCAATGTTGAACAGTGACCATAACATACCTTTAAAAAAAAATATATATATACTTATTTTCAGTAGCAATTAATAGTTGATGCCAAAATATTAGATAAGAAGATATCGCTTAAGATGGTGGAGTTAGTGTGGAGATGACAAATCATTTCACATTTGCAAATGGTAACTACAATTTTTCTTCAATCTCTATTAAACAGATCAATACTTGAGCAATACTCTACTGCAATCCACAAAATTTTGAATGTGTTATCTGTGTATTATGATAAAAATGGTTTGCAACACTTATGTTTTTTATGTCTCTATGAAACTAATAGTGGCTCTGGCAAGAATAAAGGATCCATAGCTACTTATTCAATATAGAGGAATCTGGTGGCTCAGTGGTTAAGGTGTCTGACTGGAGATCAAATGTTCCCCAGTTTGAATCCCTGTCTTGGCAGCGATTTTGAAAGGCCCTTAACCTGACATTCACTTCTGGCACAGCTTGTCGTGTTAGGTGAAGTACACCAGAAGGATCCATGGTTTGGATTTCACATTAAACTGTAGCTCCACTTTACCTGGTAGGATTACTGGCTTAGGTTAAGGGTAGCCTTATCCGAGGCGCATGCATGGAAAATTGAAACTCTGTCAAACCGGCAGCTGAAATACCCTTCATGGTCTTCTGGCAAATAATGTCATATGCCTTATGTACACAGGTATTAAGATTCTACTTATAATAAAGGAAGTGGAACTGTGACATATGCCTTATGTACACAGGTATTAAGATTCTACTTATAATAAAGGAAGTGGAACTGTGACACAGTTCTTTGACTTCCATGCAATTCAGTTGGAGGTCACAAGCTGAACACACAAAAACATAACTGACACACTTCCAAGGCTTCAGTTTTTTTGGCCACATACTAGGGTTTGTTGCAGAAAATTCCTCACTTGTGGACCTACAGTAACATGTAGAATTGAGGGTAAGTTCTTTTGTTCGTCTTGAGAGTTGTTTTAGCATCAAGATAAATTACTACTTCAATCCTAATTCACGCTGCAGATTTTGGTCCAGTGTGATGTACATTTTTATTTATTTATTTATTTCGCTTTATGCCTTGTCAAAGCCGAGGTCTCTAGGGGTGTGTAAGGACAGGGAAATGGGATGGAAAGGAATTTAGACAAGGCATTTAGAAAAACTATCCTGGCATTCACCTGGAGTAATTTCAGATTTCAGGAAACCATAGAAAATTGAAATCTGGATGGCCTGATGAGGATTCAAATCAGTGTCCTCTTAACCAGAGCATTGCAGCTCACAAACCAGGATCAGTTTCTCCGACTCAAAACTTTGTACTGATAATGTTCAGATTTCATTAGCACTGCTTTTTGGCTCTTGTCATTTGACAACACTAAGTCCACTTTTATCAGTATGGAGGGAAACTTTATCCCTGATGGAATAAGCTGCCAAACTAACTCAGAATAAAAGGAAGCATTAATGAACACTCAGTTCAAACCATTATATGGAATTGTGCAGAGAATATCCTTAGGCACTGAAAGACCACTCGCCCTAAGATCAATTTTTCAATAGAAACAAAGGAACCAAACCATTTATTGTTGTAAAATGTGTTTGATGCTTCAAAGTATGCAGGGGAAGGGTGCAATAAAAAGGTAAAACAAAAAATACAAAGACTACACACGGTGATGTATGGATACTGTAAGCACCTTAGAATTTTGGCAAATTCTAGTTTTGCTTAGACGGTTTAACAAATATTGTGGCGACCTCAAGCATTTAGGTTGAGTCATCCGGCTACATGGTCAAATCAAAATTATTTCATAAAATTTCGGCAGAACTTTGAGTCAACCACAAACTGTTAGTTGAGGCACTAAGGTTATACTACAGACCCGGTATCAGCCTTTGTCCTTACAATATGGCCTTCTATAAATAATAGACCAAATGCAATAAAACAGATATCTGCATGCTTCATCATATCAACACACCAAGATGTGCACACTACTAGGTTTTTCCAGGGAACTGAATATACTGGAGCTCATGTTCGGGGCCAAATGATACATCCATTTCAGTATCAAATGCAGCTCAAAAGGATATAAATGTCATCGTCTCAACCAATCTACGGTCTCAACATAAAAATGGCTATTTTAATGTACATCAGAGCAATACATTACAGAGGATATCTTTTAAGTAAAGTCAACATAAAATTAATATACAATGCACGCAGAAAATACAGTACCTCCTTGGTTAACACAAAAGACAGAAATCCACTGGTCCAAACTGCAAGTGTTTGAGAGACCCTGGGCAACTGTGGTCAGGTTTATATTGGTGAAACTGGGCACATAATAACTAATAAGCATTGGGAACATATATGTTACTGTAAGTCAAATAACACAGATAAATGGGTCATTGCAGTACATCAGATAACAATTGGCTATTCCACTGACTTTGAGCACAGAATGTTGGTTCAGCTGAGGCAAAGCAGATTAAGGGGCAGCTAGAGAATATCCAAACAACAGCAATAAAGATATTGGAATAATGCTTTGTGACCAATGACTATGCCCCAGCTCCCACCACGACAATCAAGTACATGTTTTATCTCATCAAATGATTGGTCAGATGGGTAAATCGGATTAGAGTGTATGGAACCCATCAAAGTGCAGTTCTGCCCTAACAACTAAAACATATGTTTTCCACCATGTTAAAGCACCAGCAAGAGAGCATACAAATATTATTTATCACTGAAGTGTATATTAATCAATAGTCAAGGCTAATAACTTTTCAGGCCACTATTTCATTTGATATTTCTGAAAACGTAAAAAGAGATATTCAAACAAATATTCTAAACATAGTATGTTACAATGTCATGATGAAGCTTGTATTTCTGAAACAACTTTAAATAGAAATAACAGCTGTATATTAAGACAGTACTGTTTAACATACATCTATTAATGAATATGAAACTGAATGAAGATGGTTTGACAAGATACTACATCTCCACAACATCCTGCTAATTGATTATTAAGAGGCATCTATAACTTAAAAATAAGTCCTATATATTAAAAAATCTTCAGAAAAAACGACTGTAATGGCTCTATGGGTCAAGAACTAACCAAGTTATGAAAATCTTTATTCTTTACTTTCGATTTGTTTCATCAAGATATGGGGGAAACATCTTGCTAAAGGAAAGAGTTTTAAATGCTCAATACTACCATAACAACCCTAATTATGATATCACTTCTAAAGGTAAAAAAATAGTGCAAATAAAACAGGAGTGCTCAAATTATCTATCTCAAATATGTTAACATTTATGAAGATAACAGTCATGGACTATAAAAGCAGTAAGTTCCAAATTACAGGTGACACAATAAATATAACCTGAATAGAGTAAATTTTTATAATATATTGAAATAAGCATTCAAAGTATAAGAAAGTAAAAACTGTATAACAACATATGTAAAAATAACCAGGTTTACTTCTGAAAGATCATCAACATGGACCAGTTGGCACACATACAAAAACAGAAAAGAGATGACACTGATTACTAACGAAACAAATAACAGGTCAATAGCCAATTTCTAATTGTGAGTAAGAAGAAATCATGGAAACCAAGGAGAAGCTCCCATTATTCTCTTTGATGTTTTCAGGAAAATGGCTAGAAACTATAGAAAATCTTACAATTACTTCCTATTTTAATTACATCCTGATGCACCTCAGATCCTCAAAAAGACACCTACACAACTGCAGCAATGATGTAGTCTGAATGGTGAGGAGCTCCAAACTGAAAGTGTCATGAGGGGGATTCTACGATATCCAAGCCACTGCAATTTGATGAATTTTATGGTTGATTCTTATATATCTTGATGAGACAAATCGAAAGTAAAGAATAACATTTTTTTGACATCTCACTTAGTTTTCAAAATATTGTATCTGAAAACTGAGGCCGTTACACTGAAAAGTAGCTTGAACCAGAAGAAAAATTTCACCAACATCATATTTGATGATGAATTTTTATGTAACTCAACAAGATAAATCAAAAGTAAAGAGTACCATTTTTTGATACCTATCTTAGTTCTCAAGATATCATATCTAAAAAGATGGTTAGGTTGGCATGCTGCCTGGACCACAAAAAAATTCACTGAAGTCACTGTCAACTACATGGTGATGTAGTGGCGCCCTAGCGAATTTTTGGCTAAAGCTGGGCAATAATTACTAAAGCTGGGAAAGAGTTGATTGCATACAATGTCAGCTAGATCCAGGGCAGTTGCATCAGCTAAAGACAACAGTTACAGGCAATGGGATGTGGCTACACAGATAGCAACGACAGTAAAGCAGGTCAAAGTGTCAGCAGAATTATACTGGAGCATGATGGCACTGGGAAGAAGATGGTAGGGAAGCAATCGTCACTATTGGCTGGAAGTCCTCCCCATTGTTGGTACTATGGAGGGGAGCAGCGAACAAAACCCAGGTGCACTAGCAGACAAGGGTCGAACTTGATCGATCGCTTCCTCTCTCTTACAGGAATATCATCTTTGACAGCTATGAAGTGCTGGAGCTAGGTGAGGATGGACTTAGAAGTGAGCCGCAGTCTACAATGGGAGCAGCCAGAAGTCTATGCCAACAACAGTCATTATAGCAGGTGGGAGAAAGCCATTGAAGCAACGTAATGGAAAGTCAAGTAGTAGAACCAAGTAATAGGAGTCATTGCCTATAGAGGAGTTAAAGGGAGTTAAGAATGTTATTGTTGTACATAAACCTGATGTGAATAAATTGTACATATGTATATATCCTTACTGAGGGTTTCAATTGCAAGTACTATCACTCACATGACAAGAGTCTTGCCCAAAAATTATATGTTCCCTCTGAGAAGTGGCAGAGCGAAAGCAAAAAGATTCGCCAGGCCACCACAGTGAACATGCACACTAAATGTTTTTTCATCTTCCTAGCTGTGATGGTTAGTTTGAAACACAGCCTGAACCAGAAGAAAAACACCTTCAAAAGCACAAGGAACTATACCTATAACTGATTTTTAACATTTGATATCTCAAGACCTAAGCAAGATATCAAAAAACTTTTTTCTTTAATTTTGATTTGTCTCATCAAGATATATCAGACACCACCATTAAATTGGTCAAATTTCAGTGGCTCAGATATTATAGTATTGCCCTGGAATTGTAAAGAATTCCTAACTGAAAGTGTCAGGAGCATAACACATGAAACACCAAAGAAAAATATTCTGTAACGGGGCAAAAATCAGTATTCAATCTTAGTGTAGACTAGTAATGGGACATAATAAATAAGTCAAACCATAGAAAGAATATTTCATTGTATCTGAGTATTCTGCAAGGGTTTGAAACTATTAAGAAAAATACATGAAGAGCACATCATCATATATATTATTTCTATAAGGTATTTTTTGTCACAAGCTTGTATCTTCCTTCATACTTAACCGAAATCAATGAATGAGGTGTCATTTTAAAGCTTATGGTCGTCACTTCGGTCACATCATATATTAAGGAATGAAGTTTTCAGAATTCGACCCTTAAAGGGCAAAAATGTCAATATTTCTAAAATGCTGTTTTCTGTGTTACGAGTCACTTATCTCCCTTGATACCTACCTGTAATCGTTTAATGAAGTATCATTTTAAAGATTAAGATCTCCGCTTTAGTGACGTCATATATTAAGACAGAAATTTTTCGAAATTCGACCCTTAAAGGGCAAAAGTATCAATATTTTTGCAATGCGGTTTTGTGTCACGAGCGATTTCTCTCCATTAATTTCTAACCGATATAGATAAATGAGGTATCATATTAAATAATAAGGCCTCCGCCATGGTAACATTATATTTTAAGAAAGGAACTTTTCGTAATTCGACCCTTAAAGGGCAAAAATGTCAATTTTTCTAAAATGCGTATTTTGTATCTCGAGCCATTTATCTCCCTGGATATCTAACCAAAATCGATAAATGAGGTAGGATTATGAGGAGCAATGTCTCAGTTTTGTGAAATCATATTTTATGAAAGAATGTTTTTTGAATTCAGCCCTTAAAGGGAAAAAGTATAAAATTTTCTATAACGCATTTTTGTGTCACGAGCGATTTATCTCCCTTAATATATAACCGATATACATAAATGAGGTATCATATTAAAGAATAAGGTCTCCGCCATGTTAACATTATATTTTAAGGAAGGAGTTTTTCGTAATTCGACCGTTAAAGGGCAAAAATGTTAGTTTTTGTAAAATGCGTTTTTTATATCTGGAGCCATTTATCTCCCTGGATATCTAACAAAAATCGATAAATGAAGTAGGATTATAAGGAGTAATGGCTCAGCATTGTGAAATCATATTTTAAGAAATAAGGTTTTTGGAATTCAGCCCTTAAAGGGAAAAAGTATAAAATTTTCTATAACGCATTTTTGTGTCACAAGTGATTTATCTCCCTTAATATCTAACTGATA
The DNA here is from genome assembly GCA_031002005.1 of Vandiemenella viatica. Taxonomy (NCBI): domain Eukaryota; kingdom Metazoa; phylum Arthropoda; class Insecta; order Orthoptera; family Morabidae; genus Vandiemenella; species Vandiemenella viatica. Next base: position 205,689,803 of record CM061920.1, read on the forward strand.
TAGATAAATGTGATATCATATTAAAGACTAAGGTTTCTGCCGTGGTAACATTATATTCTAAGAAAGGAATTTTTCAAAATTCGACCCTTAAACGGTAAAAATATCAATATTTTTAAAATACGGTTTTTGTCTTTCGAACCTTTTATCTCCATGGTTTTTTAACCAAAATCGATAAATGAAGTAGGAGTATGAAGAGTAATGACTCAGCTTTGGTGACATCATATTCAACCTCACTTTTCACATCTTTTTTTTCGCGAAATTTTCGCACGGGTCGTCTAGTAATACTTAAATCAGCAGCAAACCCCTCTGATACTTGGAAAATGAGTATCAATAATGTGCCAAAATTATTACATTTGTTTAATGAAGAATGAAAAACAAGTTTTCAAAATAATCTATCTCACATCAAGTTGGAATAAAGTATTAGTATCAAATGCTAATCTGGAACTGGTTGCTTTCTAAATCCGGGACTTTTTTGCCATTGTCATTGTCACTAGAGATCGGAAAGGACTGGTGACAAGGAATGGGCAGGAATTTGGCCATGGTCTTTTAAAGGAACCATCCTGGCACTCACCTGGGATGATATGGGAAAACCCTGGTCAGCCCAAATATGGTTGTTCAGACAGGGATTCAAACCCATGTCCTCATGAATGCAAGGCCCAAGCTTCTGCTCACCCACTAAGATCAGTACCATGGTCTCAAATCCTAATGTGGTCAATAGTTTTTAATTGTTGTGCTTGATCATATGAGCCACAACAGGACATTCGGTGGATTAGATTCCATGCTAAGCAATAGGTCCAGACACGATAGAGGTGGAGTGCATACAAATTGAAAACAAGTCTCAAGATCATATGGATTTACTTTTTTATCTTATTACCATATACTAATAAATGATAACTAGATGATCTACGAAAAAATTTCACGAATGCGGTGAATAGTAAGGTTGGTGATTTGTAATAGTATGAAAGAACATCCTCATTTGTTTCAAATGTTTATTTGCTTAGACTAGCTGTTACCCGCGACTTCGTACGCGTGGACTTGGAGTTTCATTGCCAGAATTGGATATAGAAAACTGTTAGTAAGATTTGTCCCAAACAACACCGAGTCGACATAATATGATGGAAAGCCATCATTATATCATCCTATCGTCTAATCTGTCTCATGAAGAGAATCAATTTACAACATATTTAAAAACAGAAAAGTAAGCGAAGGTGCGGGGATGTGAGTGTGTGTGTGGGGGGGGGGGGAGGGGGGGGGGTTAACTGATGGCAGCTTTATTTCAGCTTGGTTTTTTCTTCTTTATTCAACATGAGCATCTGAATCTTATAATCTAATAGCAGCACATTGTCTTCTAGACCTGCCTGCACCTTAGGCCAGGTTTACGTCCGTAAGGCATGTCAAAAAGGAAGACAAATTGGTGCCAGAAACTTTTATACAGACACAAATGAATAGTACAGTGCAGAGCAAATTGACTTCTATACTAAATAATAAGTTTTGTTTCTTATCGAAATTTATTAACAAATCAAACACTAACAGACTGCGCGACTGAGCAACCAACGTAACATTACAGACTAACACACGAATCTGTCTGTCTCTCATCATTCGATAAGTTCTTAAAATTTCGTTACTAAAACTGTTATTCATACCGAAAAAATGTCCTGTGTCCTTCCTACACTATTTCATTGTTAAATTCCATCAATATTTATATAGCCATTTAGTCGTCAAAACGTAACAAAAAGACAGAAACTTACTTCCACAATTATAATATAATAGCTGGTACCCACAAATTCGTTCGTGATTGTAAAGTATTCATATTGACAGGTGAAGACATCTAAACACCATAGTGCACGATGGGAGACTCGGTACTATTACCACACACAAATACCAGTCTTCTGCGCTATGTAGTTCCGGCAGCAAAGTAAAATTTACGGATACACACAAGTCTTTGGATGAAATACGAATGGGTGACCCTGTGTTACTACCACACAAAAACGCCGGTGATAGTTTTCACTCAAAAGTGATACACCGAGACACATGCGTCTTTGGCTGAAATATGAAATTGCCGCAGGTCGACCATTTTCATCCCCCATGTCTTCCACACCCCCATAGCTACAGACATCTAACAACCATAGTGCACGACAACAGACACGATTCTACCACCACACATAAACACCAATGCTCTATGCTATGTAGTCGTGGCAGAAACGATAAATCTGCAGAGACACATGCCTTTCGTCGAAATACGAAAATATCCTTGGTCGGCCACTTACAACCACCATATCTACCACAGTACCACAGTTTCTGAAATTCGGCCGCTGTTGTGATCGAAAGGTGACTTTCTGCTACTACTACACACAAACGCCAGTTATCTGTGATCTATAGTTTTCGCTGAAAAGTGATACACCATGACACTTTTGTCTTTGGCAGAAGTATGAAATTGCCACAGGTCGATCCACTTTCAACCCCCATATCTCCCACACCCCCATAACTAACGACATCTAAGAACCATAGTGCACTAACATGAGATACGATTCTACTACCAAACACAAACACCAATGCTCTATGCTATGTAGTTGTGGCAGAAAAGTGACATATGCGGAAACAGTCGAAATACGAAAATATCCTTGGTCGGCCACTTACAACCACCATATCTACCACAGTACCACAGTTTCTGAAAATCGGCCACTGTTGTGATCGAAAGGTGACTTTCTGCTACTACTACACACAAACGCCAGTTATCTGTGATCTATAGTTTTCGCTGAAAAGTGATACACCATGACACTTTTGTCTTTGGCAGAAGTATGAAATTGCCACAGGTTGATCACTTTCAACCCCCATATCTCCCACACCCCCATAGCTAACGACATCTAAGAACCATAGTGCACTACATGAGATACGATTCTACTACCAAACACAAACACCAATGCTCTATGCTATGTAGTTGTGGCAGAAAAGTGACATATGCGGAAACAGTCGAAATACGAAAATATCCTTGGTCGGCCACTTACAACCACCATATCTACCACAGTACCACAGTTTCTGAAAATCGGCCGCTGTTGTGATCGAAAGGTGACTTTCTGCTACTACTACACACAAACGCCAGTTATCTGTGATCTCTAGTTTTCGCTGAAAAGTGATACACCATGACACTTTTGTCTTTGGCAGAAGTATGAAATTGCCACAGGTTGATCACTTTCAACCCCCATATCTCCCACACCCCCATAGCTACCGACATCTAAGCAACCATAGTGCACTACATGAGATACGATTCTACTACCAAACACAAACACCAATGTTCTATGCTATGTAGTTGTGGCAGAAAAGTGACATATGCGGAAACAGTCGAAATACGAAAATATCCTTGGTCGGCCACTTACAACCACCATATCTACCACAGTACCACAGTTTCTGAAAATCGGCCGCTGTTGTGATCGAAAGGTGACTTCTGTGCTACTACTACACACAAACGCCAGTTATCTGTGATCTATAGTTTTCGCTGAAAAGTGATACACCATGACACTTTTGTCTTTGGCAGAAGTATGAAATTGCCACAGGTTCGATCACTTTCAACCCCCATATCTCCCACACCCCCATAGCTAACGACATCTAAGAACCATAGTGCACTACATGAGATACGATTCTACTACCAAACACAAACACCAATGCTCTATGCTATGTAGTTGTGGCAGAAAAGTGACATATGCGGAAACAGTCGAAATACGAAAATATCCTTGGTCGGCCACTTTACAACCACCATATCTACCACAGTACCACAGTTTCTGAAAATCGGCCGCTGTTGTGATCGAAAGGTGACTCTGTGCTACTACTACACACCAACGCCAGTTATCTGTGATCTCTAGTTTTCGCTGAAAAGTGATACACCATGACACTTTTGTCTTTGGCAGAAGTATGAAATTGCCACAGGTCGATCACTTTCAACCCCCATATCTCCCACACCCCCATAGCTACCGACATCTAAGCAACCATAGTGCACTACATGAGATACGATTCTACTACCAAACACAAACACCAATGCTCTATGCTATGTAGTTGTGGCAGAAAAGTGACATATGCGGAAACAGTCGAAATACGAAAATATCCTTGGTCGGCCACTTACAACCACCATATCTACCACAGTACCACAGTTTCTGAAAATCGGCCGCTGTTGTGATCGAAAGGTGACTTTCTGCTACTACTACACACAAACGCCAGTTATCTGTGATCTCTAGTTTTCGCTGAAAAGTGATACACCATGACACTTTTGTCTTTGGCAGAAGTATGAAATTGCCACAGGTCGATCACTTTCAACCCCCATATCTCCCACACCCCCATAGCTACCGACATCTAACAACCATAGTGCACTACATGAGATACGATTCTACTACCAAACACAAACACCAATGTTCTATGCTATGTAGTTGTGGCAGAAAAGTGACATATGCGGAAACAGTCGAAATACGAAAATATCCTTGGTCGGCCACTTACAACCACCATATCTACCACAGTACCACAGTTTCTGAAAATCGGCCGGCTGTTGTGATCGAAAGGTGACTCTGTGCTACTACTACACACCAACGCCAGTTATCTGTGATCTCTAGTTTTCGCTGAAAAGTGATACACCATGACACTTTCTGTCTTTGGCAGAAGTATGAAATTGCCACAGGTCGACCACTTTCAACCCCCATATCTCCCACACCCCCATAGCTACCGACATCTAACAACCATAGTGCACTACATGAGATACGATTCTACTACCAAACACAAACACCAATGCTCTATGCTATGTAGTTGTGGCAGAAAAGTGACATATGCGGAAACAGTCGAAATACGAAAATATCCTTGGTCGGCCACTTACAACCACCATATCTACCACAGTACCACAGTTTCTGAAAATCGGCCGCTGTTGTGATCGAAAGGTGACTTTCTGCTACTACTACACACAAACGCCAGTTATCTGTGATCTCTAGTTTTCGCTGAAAAGTGATACACCATGACACTTTTGTCTTTGGCAGAAGTATGAAATTGCCACAGGTCGACCACTTTCAACCCCCATATCTCCCACACCCCCATAGCTACCGATATCTAACAACCATAGTGCACTACATGAGATACGATTCTACTACCAAACACAAACACCAATGTTCTAATGCTATGTAGTTGTGGCAGAAAAGTGACATATGCGGAAACAGTCGAAATACGAAAATATCCTTGGTCGGCCACTTACAACCACCATATCTACCACAGTACCACAGTTTCTGAAAATCGGCCACTGTTGTGATCGAAAGGTGACTTTCTGCTACTACGACACACAAACGCCAGTTATCTGTGATCTATAGTTTTCGCTGAAAAGTGATACACCATGACACTTTTGTCTTTGGCAGAAGTATGAAATTGCCACAGGTTGATCACTTTCAACCCCCATATCTCCCACACCCCCATAGCTAACGACATCTAAGAACCATAGTGCACTACATGAGATACGATTCTACTACCAAACACAAACACCAATGCTCTATGCTATGTAGTTGTGGCAGAAAAGTGACATATGCGGAAACAGTCGAAATACGAAAATATCCTTGGTCGGCCACTTTCGACCACCATATCTACCACAGTACCACAGTTTCTGAAAATCGGCGGCTGTTGTGATCGAAAGGTGACTCTGTGCTACTACTACACACCAACGCCAGTTATCTGTGATCTCTAGTTTTCGCTGAAAAGTGATACACCATGACACTTCTGTCTTTGGCAGAAGTATGAAATTGCCACAGGTCGACCACTTTCAACCCCCATATCTCCCACACCCCCATAGCTACCGACATCTAACAACCATAGTGCACTACATGAGATACGATTCTACTACCAAACACAAACACCAATGCTCTATGCTATGTAGTTGTGGCAGAAAAGTGACATATGCGGAAACAGTCGAAATACGAACATATCCTTGGTCGGCCACTTACAACCACCATATCTACCACAGTACCACAGTTTCTGAAAATCGGCCGCTGTTGTGATTGAAAGGTGACTTTGTGCTACTACTACACACCAACGCCAGTTATCTGTGATCTCTAGTTTTCGCTGAAAAGTGATACACCATGACACTTTTGTCTTTGGCAGAAGTATGAAATTGCCATAGGTCGACCACTTTCAACCCCCATATCTCCCACACCCCCATAGCTACCGACATCTAACAACCATAGTGCACGACAGGAAAGACGATTCTACTACCACACACAAACACCAAAGCTCTATGTTTTGTAGTTGTGGCAGGAAAGAGAAGTATACGGAGATTCGAATTTTTGGTCGAAATATGAAAACGCCCTGCACTGACCAACTTTAATCATTATATCTCCCACATCCCCACAGCTATCGGCATTCGGCCAACGTTGTGCACGATAGGAAACTCCATGCTACTTCCACCCACAAACATCAGTGATCTGTGCTAGGTAGTGTTGGCTCAAAAGTGAAATATAGGAAAAAAGACGTCTATTTTTATATATATATAAGATTAATAGGTACTTAACAAAAGTTGATGTCAGTGAAGAAGTTTATTAAAATCTCAGTGATATGTGCTACTGCTATCTAGAAGCTTGGCATGACATTCACAGTTATTACTATTGCCCTTTAAGGGTCAAATCCTGAAAAATTTCATTCTTAATTTATAATGGTGCCTGAGTGGAGACATTACTCTCTTATATCAGAATGAAGTTTCTCCCGGCATTGAGAATTTATAAAATGCTCTCAGAACTAGCTGAGTTAATGAAGTGTTATCACAATGATAATTCGGTTATCACATCCACTTTCACCATCTTCTGGTAAAGTGAAGATCTTGACAGTGAATATGATCAGCGAAATATCATGTGATACAGTTCGTTAACTCTGCTAGTTACCTGAGAGCATTTATAAATTACTCTCTTAATTGGTACCTCATTTATTGATTTCTGTAAGGTGTCAAGGGAGACAAATGGCTTGCAACAAAAAAAAAAAAAAAAATATATGAAAATAATAATACTTTGGTGTTTAAGGTCCAATTTTGCATTTTAGAGGTTGAATTTTGAAATATTCCTTTCTTAAAACATTATTCAACCAAAGCATTTCCATTTGGTTATATATCAAGGGAGATAAATAGCTTCTGACAAAAAAAACACAGGTTTGGAAATAATGATACTATTGACCTTTAAGGATATAATTCTGAAAAATTCCTTTCTTAAAATATTATGTGACCAAAGTGGTGACCTTAATCTTTAAAATGATACATCATTTATCTATATCGGTTACATATCAAGGAAGATAAATGCTTGTGACACAAAAACGCATTGTAAAAATATTGATACTATTGATCTTTAAAGTCGAATCCCAAAAATTCCTTTCTTAATATATGATTTCACTACAGCAGATACCTTAATCTTTAAAATCATACGTCATTTATTGATTTCAGTTAGGTGTCCAGGGAGACAAATGCAAAAAAAGGGGGAAAAAACCCAACGCATTTTTGAAATATTAACATTTTTGCCCTTTAAGAGTCGAATTTGAAAAAAATAGTTTCTTAAAAAATGATATGATCAAAGCGGAAACCTTAATCTTTAAAATTATACCTCATTTATCGATGTAAGTTCAGTATGAAGGGTGACAAAAAAAAACACCTTATAGAAATAGTATATATGGTAAGGAAGGATAGGGGCATTAAACCCTTCACGTGTCACACTGCAATGCAGAAGGGCCTTGGCAAATACAGAAACATGAAACATAATTACTTAAAAATCAATCTTTGGAAAATTGAGAAAAAGAGAATGATTAATAAGTAACAATATGTTGGAGTATTTAGAAATTAGTATATTCCTGTTTCACATCTTTGTCTTGCCTTAAATTTTATAGAATTTTTAAAATTAAAGCTGGGTTTAATAACTGGTTAAATAGAATATCTGACTGCTTTAAGTACTCACTCTGATGAAGCCATACTAGTTCCCGACAAGCGATGTAAATCAATGCTTTGGGATGCACCACTCAACTGCCTTCTTGTCTGAGTTTGCAGTGGAATATCAAATTTCAGATCACAAGTCTGCAAAAAAAAAAGGCAAGAAGATATGTGCTTGAATTTTGCACTGAATACTCATAACTGCATTATTAAATAGAGCTGTTATAATAAAAGGCTGTGAAACGTCTATAAGAAATTATCATTGTTATTATAATTATTTTCATATTTTCATTAAAAAAAACTCAATTACCTTTACACACAATTTAAAATTTAGAACAGAAGGGCAAAAGTGTCAGTATTAAAATCTATTAGTTTTCAATGCTCATGTCAATTCCCACAAGTCTTTCAAACTTAACAGCTATTTTACTATGAGTGTCTTTCCTGATAAAACACCACCTTCTGAATTCTATACATGGGAACTAGCCTATTAACATATCATTGGTAGCGGAATACCTGGAACCACTAACACCTAACCAGGTAACCTATCAGTTATTACAATTAATATGCCCCCCCCTCCCCATAGCCCTTCCTTTTTCTGATCAAAATTATATATATGTGTATGCATTTATTTCACTGTTTTGATAATAGTGATAAATAAAATGCTGTTAGGCAATGTAAATATGGAAGGCTAAGGATGAAGGGAGGAGGGCTACGACAAACACATAAGGACCATGATCATGAATTGAGGACAAGGGGATTACATGTGTACACACATGACTCAGAAACCAGGTATGTGAAAAATGTTAAAGCAAAACTTTAATGAGCCACATAGCTATTTTTCTATGGGAAGTGCACCCTTCAGTTTATTCAAATCCTAATCACAGTGAACTAATCCAAACTAATGACCATGTAATTACCTTAAGAACACAATCTTACACAGTAATCCAATTTTAATACATAATTGTTGGTAACAAGCAGGAAGCAAGCTGGAGTGATCACTTATAATAATCAACTAGTGGCATGTTATTCAGTTTTGTACACTGGAGACAATAACAGACAGATCATATTACACCAGTAGAACTACTGTGTGGTAATGAAATCAACATAAAGACAATTTTCAATTTATGTGTTTACATGAAGAAAAGTGGTATTGAAACAATGTCAGTAGTAATCAAGGAAGACATCAGGGAAGAGATTCCACATTATAGGGTTGGGACATAGAGGATAGAGGAAGCGATTCTACACCAAAGCAGACAGGACAATAGTTGTGGCTGCTGAGAGAAACAGGTGAACTAATCATTAGCAGCACAAAATCAGTTGAGCCAGGCTGGAGATAACAAGAGTCTGGGGTGCAGTAACAACTGGCAGCAAGTTAAGACAGCAAACACAAGAGACAACATATGTCAGGGCATTGTAAGATTGAATTTTTTTAATAGTTAATTTGTTTCTGATAAGTAATACATAATTATTTCCTTATATTTTCCTTTTGGAAAAGCCATTTGCAGAAAAAATTAGTTTTTTCCCCTAAACTTCATGGACTTTTGCCATCAGTGACGAGTCAAAGCTAAAAACATTGGTTTACAATGTGGCTTGTGTGAAAATGTCATGAATGATATATAATGAATAATGAGATTGATTGATTGTTTGTAGCAGGATGAAAGAAGAACCAGCTCATTTGTAGCAATTATTTATCTGACAACTGAAATAGGTATATAACAGATCAGTTACAATATCTTATGAAACAATTAGAAATGCAAAATATTTTTCTAACAGAAACAAAAGTATTCAAAAAGATCCTTAGTCTATATAACACATACACTTTATCAATATTTCTGTGATAAATGGTGCTGCAGTCTAGTAGTAATGTGATCACTCTTTACCCTCACCAGTGAAGCCAAGCAGCTCGACTCTGAACTTTCACATACTTGTGACCTTGATTGTTTATAATTTTGCCATTTATGAGTAGAATTTTGAAAAATTCCTTTCTTTAATCCTCAGTTGGAGGGGCTGGTGTACAATGCAATTTTGGAAGGGTGGAGTATGGAGTACGCCAGATAATTTTTACATCCTTGTTTCAAAATTCCATCTGAATCTTATTGCAATGCCTCAGTTTCTGAATCATCTGAAAAATTTCAATTCTGTAGCTTTCCTTCACCTACTCTCCATCAACATTGATTTGGGACATATTGAAGATGAATGTATGTATACTCTATGAGAGCATCAATCATATTACTGTTTATAATCTGCTGGAAAGCAGAAAGTTCATCAGTTCCATAATCATAGTTTTTCGAAAACAGAAGAATTGTTTTCAACAAATTTTTACTAGGCATCCTTGCGAATTTGCTCAGGATGGGCCTTTTCCAAATTTAAATTTCACTTAATTATTTCAAAAACTTCTCTCTTACCTTTTTATTTTTGTAAAAAAACATCGTCATTACTTGAATGATTGACATCTCCAACATTGGTAATATCATCATGTGTTGAAGCAACAGGAGGCAACAAGGATGCTTGAGGAGGTTCAAGAATGTCTCCATCAATTTCTAAGCCAGTTTCGCTATCAAAATGTCAACACTGAATTATTAATAATGGAACTACTGTTGACAGCACCAAGTGGCTCTTCATCTGAAAGTTCTTGTAAAACCCACTGACAGTCTTCCGGAGATACACAATCTTTTCTTGACTTACTTGGAGGGCAGGGTGCTGGGTTCACCAATGTGAAATGTGTACAGCAAAAGTTTAATTGCAGAAATCAGAAGACTGACAGAACAGATCGGTTAGGCACATTGTTGTTAGGTATTATTACTAGGAGGGTAGAGAGAGCATGAGGGGATAGGAAGGTGTACCTCCTGTATCGATTTAGCTAAACATAAAGGGAAAAAAGAAATAATATATACGATTAGGAATGTCAACAAATTTTAAGACGATTTTTAAACTAATCTGCTAACCACCACACTTAGCACTTTGGCTTGCAGCTTGCTTATATTTCAACAGAAACTACTTTTATTATTATTATTATTATTTGTTTATTGATTTTAATGACTAATATTAATATACATGGTGAGCTGGGGATCAACAACTCTCATATGGAAGGACTCTCCAATAAATTGATGATTTGAGGCTTTGTAAGTCAAATAATAAAAATTCTGCTATTATAAATGATACATCAAATGAAGGGCAGATCAAACAGTTTTGTTGTATGCATGCCCTTGCAATGTTTCCTCTATATTCTGCTAGAAAGTGCTAGTAGCAACAACGGTGACTGCTGAACAGAAAGCTTTTTGTGTTTGGTTTGCGAAACATGGATCTGTAGTTATGGTTCAACGAGTGTTCTGTATTTAGTTCCGTTGCAATCCACCAAGTGATAAAAACATCCGTAGATGGTATTTTCAGATTGAGGACATTGGCTATCTTTGTAAAGGGAAGAGTACGGGATGACCAAGCCTGACTGAACAACATTTTAAACAAGTGAGAATTTTTTTTGTGCATAGCCCCAAGAAATATTTTAGGAAGGCTTGTCATGAATTAGCAATGTGGAGAGTTTTAAGGAAATACTTACATCTATGTCATTATTGTTTAAAGCTGTTTGTAGCTCTAAAGAATACAACTATTGTTTACGTGGCAACCACACGAATGAAAGGTGGCTGCGTAACAGTGAAGATTTTCTTTATCGTGTCATTTTCAGTGATGAATTGTTATTTCCGCTAAGTGGAAATGTGAACACTTATAATGTGCATGCCTGGAAAATCCTCACAAGATGGTACAGTTGCAAAATTGAATATATCTTGTGCCATATCATGGAAGAAAGTTTATAGGCCATTCTTTTTTGGCAAAGTAACTGTAAATTGTGTTTCTTATCTTGATGCTTACAGCATTGGCTCTTTCCTCAGCTGCAAGATGATGAACCACAGAACTTCATTTGGCAACAAAATGGTGCACCACATCACTGGCAAAACTCAGTACAAGATTTGTTAAATACCAAGCGCTTTTTATCATAGGGGGTTCATAAAGGATGATGTGTATATACCTCTGCTACCAGCAGACTTACACTACTTAAGAAACAGGTCTGAAGATTGTTGCATCAATTACTCCAGTCACACTGATCAATGTATGGGAAGAACACATCTATTGACTGAACATGTGCTGAAAAAGCTTGTAGGTAAAAAAAAAAAAAAAAAAAAGTTTGATTTGTTCATTCATTTGATATGTCATATATAATTTTAAGTCAAAGAATAAAAATTCTGCAAAGCCTCAAAATTCTGATATTTATTTTGAAAAGCCCTGTATTAACAAAAACAATTTATTTAAAGTCCTCATAAAGTGCCATCATTTCAATTTTTTTCAGAATTGCTGATCATATGGTTCAAAAATAACATGTGATGTAACTAGCAGATAAGATGAAGGGAAATATTTGTGCTTAGATTTGCACATTAAAAAACACCATATTAATAACATTTAAAAAAATAAACTTAGATGCTCGAATGGATGTTGTTCTCATGCAACAAGAATCCTGTATGTAGGATTACTATATTATTTAAAATGAAATCGATATCAAGCTATTCTTAACCCTTTAACTGCTACAGTTTGCCCGGCCGAGCCCTCGCTGAGTGCTGTTTTGTTTACGCCTAATCTGTTTACCTGCCCTGGAATGCCGCATTCGACCGGACCGCTGTGTACTGAATATGTCTGGAGCGCTGTGTGTGACGTTCTTCTGCTGTCGCTCTGCGATTTGAAACCACAGATACAAAATAATTGCTGTTAATATAATATCTAAAGTTTTTCAATTTAAAGCTCCTCTAAAAGTGAATGTCTGTGTAAGCAAACATGCAGGTACTTCATATACTAAATAGATATTACAGCAACTGAAATGTTTTTAGTTTGTGAGCGTAGTAATTTATCTGGAGAGAACCTTTCCGAATATCTTTCACAAATTCTGCACATATTTTCCAGCCTTCTTTTTGACCCGGGCTATGGACCGCCACTGGCAAAGATAAAAATATATATTTTTTAAAAAAAAATTTTTTTTTGTATTTCATTTAGTTTTAGAGGCATATAAATGTAATATAATTATTACTCTTACCATGGTTAGTAATTCTTTTTGTGTGATAAGCCTTGAAAAATGGTACAACACACAGTGATACACACCATGTTCTGCATTGGTTTCTCGACGCACTTTCCGTTTCGAACATACAGCGCATTTATGCATTGGTGTGCTCTTCTTTGAATTTGCAATATGAATGAAATTTGGAAAATGTCTCCCAGCAAATCCTTATCAGAGCGTCTTCCATTGCTAGGTACGTTCTGTTCTGTGGTCTATGCTTCAACAAGTTGTCTAAGGGGGCGTCCATTAATTACGTGAGGTAAAATACAGGGGGGGGGGGGTTACGGCGAAATATTACCAAGGGGGAGAGGGGGTCAACGGAAATCTCACGTGAGATTTTTTGGACTGTAGAGCTAAAAAAAAAAAGTCTACAAATGACGTGAAAGTCGATGTATTTTCTCGGAAAGTGCAGCTTTGGAAGGTTGAGACCTAAAAAAAAAAGGTCTCAAAAAGTTGCGAGGGCGATTTCTAGGAAGGTGGAGGGGAGGGGGGGGGGAGTTTCTCACGGACCTGATCTTATAAGATGGGGGATGTGGGGGTCCAGAAATCCTGAAAAAAACCTCACGTAATTTAAATGTATGGATTCCCCCTAACCTGAGACAGATGAAACTCTCCAACTGACATTTTTCGTCCGGTTACTACTCGGTGAAGAGCGTGAGCATTTAAAATGCAGTGTTCGAGAATGTGGAAAAACAACTAATTTTAAACCACTTCATAGTGAAAATATAGTGTGAATTGATTCTCGCGTATCTGTTGGTCTCATCAGCAATAGATATCATATGATATTCTGTTAGAAATATCAGAAAAAATGACAAACTGCTGGAATGTTAACCTAATCCACACTTGTGTCCTGCAGCTTAATCGTCAAGCACATGTGGTCAAACGTGTCATTAAAGCATTCTCTTTTTCCATACATTTCGCCCTCACTTTCTGTAGCTTCAAATTCTGAAGAATTTTTACATCTGGTGGAGACAAATGGTCATTTTCCACTAGCTGACGGCTTAGGAATATTACATCGAGACCCTACCGATTTTTTTTTTTTTAACTGCTTTACGTCTCTTTTTAACATCGAGGTCTTTAGAGACAGGAAAGGATGGGGGGCAAGGAATGGGAAGGAATTCGGCCATGGCCTTTTGAAGGAAGCATCCCGGCATTTGCCTGGAGTGATTTGGGGAAACCATGGAAAACCCAAATCTGGATGCCCGGACGGGGATTCGAACCGCCGTCCTCCCGAATGCGAGGCGAGAACGCTAACCGTTACACCGCCCCGCTCAGTGAGATCCTACCGAAGGGTCATCACTGTCATCCATATCAAAGAGATCATATTCACTGTCGCCTCTGGTAAGAATCTCCAAGATTTCTTCCGCTGTACAAACACAACGCCGTGCCATTTTCTCAGTGAAAACTAAAAGGAAAAGAGCAACACAAATTAGATCACAGCTGCCAACACTCAAGGGCTGAATGAGGAAAACAACTAACCACCCTGGGTGGAAATATGGCTTCATGACCAGGCCGCTAAGAGGCTAGCACGTTAATGTGTGCAGAGCACACAGGGACCTGAGCGGCCCGACGTGTTAACACATCCAGAGCACAGAGAGAGCGGCAAGGTGGCGCGTGTATACACGTCAGGAGCACATGGGCACAGTAGTAGCCACGCATGTTAACACGTCTAGAGCAGTCAAAGGGTTTAACAGAGTTCATTACAAATGTTTTGAAATGTTTTTCAAATGTTATATATAAATGAAATGATAAAAATAAAATAATGTAAAAAAAATTACTGTGGATCATGAAAAAAATGAGAATTAAAAAAGAAAAGAATTCTTACTACATATTTATTATCCAGTTTAGGAAATTCTCCATTCAATGAAACATTCGATTTTGACCAAAAAAATATCTGCTGAAGTACCAAATTTGTCAGTCATAAAATCAAGTAAGATGGCTATAATTTTCACATAAATTTCAAATAAATAGTCCAGAAACTTTGAGTCAGTGAGTTGTCACTTTTCACTTGAAACCCATTAACTGAAGAAATATTTCCTTAAAAAAAATTGTTATGAGGATAGCCCTTTACGATTTTACAAGAACAATGAAAGCAAATAAAATCTGGTCATTTGGTATTTTTCTCAAAATATTCACCTTAAGGTACACACTTTTGCATGCAATCGAACCAATTCCTGAAAACATTTTTTCCATTCCATTTAGGTAAGTCAAAAACATGGGTTTTGAAAGATTCAACAGTTACTTGAGGTGATGAAAATCACTGTCCATCCATGTTTTTGCTTGATATTAACTAGCAAAAGTAGTCATTAGGTGATAATCAGGTGAATACAGCCAATGAGGCATTAATTTGAACTTTTCCCCCATTAAATAATTAATTGTTTCATCTACCATATGAGAGCTGGCATTGTCATGATGAAGAAAGCTGCAGCCACAGCAAAATCCACAGTGTATATCCAAGACAAAGTAAGGACAAGACATATACGCAAGTTCGAAAAACTGAAAAATCTACAACAAAGATGGAGACAAAGAACACGGTTGTAAACCTAACTGGGGAAGAACTAGATGCAGCCACCAACGCTGTGCTGGCTAAAGGACTTCGCTTCAGTACTGACGAAGCTGCCGACATTGGGGTAGAGTGTACGTAGGGAAGTTAAACACGGAACAGGCAGACAAAATTCAACGTGAGATGGCGCGAATCCTCAGTCGAGCCAAACTCCCTTGCAGTAATCTACCACGAGAGGAAAAACAAGCATTAAAGAGATTATGCCAGCATGATGACATTGTAATACTTCCTGCAGATAAAGGAATTGCAACAGTACTGATGAAATCGGAAGACTAAGACAATAAGGTGGTGACACTTTTAGAAGACGAGACATACGCCCCGGTAGATAGGAACCCTCAACGCAAACTGAGGGCTGAAGTGGCATCTCTTGTCAATAACTCTTCAGAAATTGAACAAGATAACAAGGCTAGACTGAAGAGAAATAACACCTCTACTTCTTGGTTCTATGGTTTGCCAAAAATAAGCCAGAAGTTGCTTTACGGCCGATCGTCAGTGCAATTCACTCTCCAATTCATCCACTAGCCCGCTAGTCGCCGACAAACTAAAATCCTTGTCAGAAGGCATCGCTTCGACTGTCAGAAATCATATCATCACTCAAAATCGAAAAAACTGACATTCTAGTGAGCTTTGATGTTGTGTCACTCAACACCAACGTACCTGTGGAAGAAGCAGTGATAATAATACGCACCAAGCTATCGGCCCTTAACATCTCAGAAGAATGGGCAGACCTGGCCGAGTTTTGTCTCAAATCAACATTCTTCCAGTACAACAGGAAATTTTATGCCCAAGCAGAAGGAGCGGCCATGGGCTCACCACTTTTGCCGATACTGGTGGACATCTTTATGGAGGCACTGGAGACAGAAATGTTGGATAACTGGCCCCACAAACCGTGTCTGTGGTTACGCTACAGTGATGACACATTTGTTGTGTGGCCCCATGGACGAAGTGCCCTTGACAAATTCCTGGATTATATAAATAAAGCACATCCAAAAATTAAATTCGACATGGAAACGGAGGAACAAGGACAGCTGCCATCCCTAGACGTGCTAGTTACCAAACGTGTGATGGGAACCTTGGACACTGAGTGTATCAGAAGCCGACACACACAAACAAATATCTACATGCCGCATCGCACCACCATCCAGCCACAAAAAGAGGCGTCCTCACGACCTTGTGTACTACAGTGACAAATGTGTGTGATGTAAATAGTTTGACGATGGAGTTTGAGGCGCTGCAACACACAATCAAGTCCAATGGCTACCACAATCATTGTATTAGATGGGCTTTGCTTGCAGCCACGACAGATAAAGACGCCAATTCAACATCTAATGAAGCCACCTCTCAGGAACGCCAAGTAGTGGTTTTACCCTACATTAGTGGCGTTACTGACAGAATCGGGAAGCTGTTCAAAAGAGTTGACATAAAACCTGTCTACAAAGTGCACAGCAAAGTAAGCAACCAGCTCATCAAGGTTAAGGACAGGCTGCCTCAACTACAGGTTGCCGGGGTCTATGAGATTCCTGTGGTCGTGTGCACATAGGAGAGACGGGGCGCACTATAAGGGACAGCCTGCGTGAGCATATCCACAACTACAAATCTAATAACATTGATAAATCCGCCATTGCACAGCATATAGCCGAAACCAATCACGCCATTGATTTCGAAAACACTACCCTGTTAGTGCTCGAGGATAAATGGTGGCTAAGGAAGGTAAAGGAGACGTTAGAAATTGCTAAACGCCCAAACAATATTAATGAAGACAACGGGCTTAAATTACATGACACCTGGCTCTCTCTGGTGCGGAGAAAGCATGTCACGTGTCACCTCCCACCAGACCGCGCTGCGTCCCACCAGGTCAACGAACCACGTGATGACTCGGACCTTTAATTGGCCAGGCAAATAGAACCATCTAGACGTATGCCGGCCTTGGCTATAAATCAAGACCACTCACTGACTGAAGACGCAGTTCTGTCCTGGAAGAAGACCCAATAATCAGGGTCGAAACGTCGGTTTCAAGAAACGTGACGCGGCGCCACCCGGACATCCAAGAAACAACAGAACAAATTCTACCACAGGGGTATCTCAAATTTAATACAGCTTATTGCACTATGAGGAAAAATAGGGTTAAGTATATAGAATAGTGTGTATATTTGTAATTAACTGTATGTATCTTATTTTTGCTAATAAAAAATAGGGGGAAAGACTTTATGATTTGCCCTTGCATTTTGTTTAGGAACTTCTAAAAGTGATATTTGACACCTAGCATCTCCAAAACAGAAACCTGAATGGACATCTGTCTCAATGGCATGCCACAATCTCACAACCCTTACATGATGTGTGATGATTAAGAGGGCCACTACATGAAGTACAAGGAATGACATCATACATAAACTTGCTGGATCAACATGGGGAGCTAATGCATCCACTCTTCGATCATCAGCAATGGGTTTGGTCTACTCAACAGCAGAGTACTGTTCTTTTGTGTGTCTGAATATTCTACATGTTATGAAGATTGAGACTCTCCTGAACCAGACAATGCGCATTATCAGTGCTGCACAAAAGTCTACTCCCCTTTTCTGGTTGCATGAGTTGAGCCATATCACACCTCCATGACTAAGAAGATATTATCTAATCCACAAGTTAAGAAAAATATCAGTGAACCTCAATCTTCACATCCATGAGGACATGTTTCATAGATTTTTTTTTTTTTTTTTTTTTTTTTTTTTTTTTTTTTTTTTTTTTTTTTTTTGTCAATGGGAGAGCACTCAATGCAAAGATACTATAGGACAAATCAGTTTAAACCAAATCCCTTGAAGACACACATGTACATTTTTATTTTACGGAATAGGGAAGGCTATCTAAGGTTAATGGTATATGGTCTGCAGTTGTATTGGAACACTGCTACAATACAAAATATTTAGGAGCAACCTTTGGTAGATCTCTTATACCCAGGAAATTCTGCATGAATTTCAAGCTAAAAGTTTCCACCAGGAACAGTCTCCATAGAAAACTGGTAAGATAACAGGGAAGAAGAGAAATTGAAACCATCTAAACTTCTACCTTAGCACTGTGTTATTCAGCTGTATGCCTGTCCTGTACAATTCAACTCACACATAACAGGTTCATGTAGCTCTCTATGACACAGGCAGTTTAAAATCCACTCAAATGGCTCCTCTGTTCACAGAAAATGGACTACCTGCAGTTCGAAGAGAAATAACTGCCAACAAGGAAAGGAAGAAAGTGGAACTTGCAAGAACTAATCCATTACATAGGCATGTACTGCATACTTAATTCCAGTAAAAGTTTCCTATGAACATTGAAAGAACTTGTAACAATAACTGAGATAGCTACATTACTACTGTGGAAAGATAAGGCTCCTCTCCCCTCTGGATGGGAAAGAGTGTCTAAATATTTATCAGATGACTATGACAAAGGATGGTTAATATAGAAGTCTTTGAATAGGATGCGATCAGGAGCAGCAGGTCCAAGGTTAATATGAGGTTGATAACATCAAGTGTGGAGAAGAGTCTCCAGTATCAAGTGTATCCATTCCTCCTGTACAGCAGATGATTTATTCGAGGCTTCAGAAAACACAGGAAGTGGCCAAGTTTTTGTCCAATATAATTTTTGTTTAAATGTGATTTGGTGGCTTGTAACAAGTTTGTATCATTTGTATATGAAATGTATCAATGTCTAAGCTGAGTGATTGCATATACTTGTTAAGGTAGACACATTACCTGTGTACTTCTACTATTTTCTTTACACCACATATACATCATTTTCACATAATTAGAGGAAAAAACTATTATTTATTGTGATCAGAACCAGAAAAAAAATTCCATCGTAACCAGGTTTCAAGTTGGAGACCACTACACTCCTAAATGAAACCTTAACACTGACTAGTGTGCAGACAATTTTTTTGTCTTGTCAACATTGAGTTGATTAGAGACAGGAAAGGACTGGGGACAAGGAATAGGAAGGAATTTGGCCAAGGCCTTTTGAAGGAAGCATCCAAGCATTCCCCTGGAGTGATTTGGGGAAACTATGGAAAACCCAAATATGGATGCCCAGAGGGAGATTTGAATGCAAGGCCAGAGTGTTACCATTCACCCACCAAGCTCAGTGAGCGGACAATAATTTCTGAAGAAGTACAGCTGGGAGTTCCCCCATCCAATGTCATCCTGTGCTTATGAATAAGCTTATTGCTTACTTGGCAAATTTCCTGTCAATATATTTAAATCTGATGTAGAAGACATAGTAGACGCTTATAGTTTCCTCTTATTTCACAGTAAAAACCAATTTGTTTGGTTCTACACTGGAATGAAAATATGATGATGCACTATGAATCTCTCCCATAACAGTTAACTTCATTCAAACATTGCACTCATATGTGTGAAAAAACAAGTGGTAATGAACTATAAACATTGGAAAAAAATACTTAGTGTATGAACACATTTGTAGTGATGCCAGCGTATTAATGATTCAAACAATAAGCAAAGATTAAATAAAATAAAAGAATGAACTGAGACAAAATGTTCAATAAAACACAAAGTTGTTACACCTGTGTGTACCAATATCATAGACTTAATAAAAAGTTTAAGCCAATGTACATTTCTGAAAACTTGTTAATTTTGTGTGTGTCGACCTTCGTTATGATAGTGATGAAAAAAGGGGGAGGGGCGGGGGGAGACAAACACAATACATTAATTGAGATTTTCCCAGTATATCAATGAGTCATCTTTACAGGTTTGCAGAAATTTGGTGATGTGCTATATTGTCTTCATGAAGTATGTATCTGCCAAACATACAGTCTTAATCAATGGTGTGGGTGAGCTTATTTAAAGTGCACACTGGTGACTAAGGCCACTTTCACACACACAAACTGATACAACTGCAGCTAGTGCCAGTGCCAGATGCAATGTAATCAAATTGGGACCTTCGCAAGTAACCAGATTTGCTGGTCCAGATTCCGACACTGGCAAATGCAGCCGGTGTTAGACTCGACAATCACAAACTGGTCCTTTGGTTTCATCGTTTCCTTAGGCACCACTTGTCCACACTGTTGCCACTGACGGAGAGGTGATTGATTATCTACTATATAATTTCGTAAGGTCACCCACTCACCTCGATAGCTATTGGCTGGAGAACGATGTCACTTTTCAGCCTTCACTCACAAAACAACGACCAGAGATACCATTAGAAGGAATTCGTGGTTATTTCTACAATTTAATAACCAAGCAAATCTACCAAATTAATTGGCATAATACATTCATTAAGTTTGCTTTTCATAGTGTTTCTTAGTTAAAAAAAATTTGATAAATTTTGCGACTGAAAAAACATGGATCTGCTTTTCAGTAACATGTTGTGACAGAACAGAAACATTTCATAAGAAAACCATATTTTTGCGCCATGAGATTAAACAAAAATCGATATATTTACTCCTATAGCAAAGAAATTTAAGTTGCCATGGCGATAAGAAAATCAAGAGATAGCTAGAGGTTAGCGACAAAAAAAGACTGATCGGTTGCTTTGAAACCATTTCATTGCTGAAGAACCTTGCATTCTTCGAATACTATAAGTCCGATGTAGTTCCTAGAGGAATATGAGTTGTGTACAATAAATGTAAAACTGTTGAAAGCAAAAGAACTGAGTTATTTTTAATTAAAACCAGTCACGCGATAATGTTACTAATTAAAGCAACTTAAAAAACTTTTTTAAAAAAAAATCAATTACTCATAGTCTCTGCAGTAACTATGAATACCAATTGTCATTTCCGCTTAGGATAAATTTCAGTTTAATAACAACTTTCACTAATGTTGTTGCTTGACAAAAAGTTATGCATTACAGTTTATTTGCTTTTTAGGCATTTTACTGACCACTTTCGTTATTGGTCTTTATTCATGTTCGCTGTATGTGAGTTATTACGTTATTTTAAGTGGACTTCAGACCAAATGAGTCACCAAATCGACTATTCTGGCTACTTATTTCTGCAGAGTTGCTCAACTGTTTCATAATATGGAATGTGTATTAACTTCTCTGGCCGTCACAGATACTATGACCAATGTTTACATTATGAGGGCTTGCCCAGTCTCAACAATAAATGTGATACTTTTGAAGCAAACAGGATTATTTTTTAAAAAATTTTGCAGAGTGAACTTTAAGGGTCAAATACAAGTCAAGTTCGTATTTAAGCAAATTCGAGTGTATGACCTTTGAATCAGTTACACGATAGCGCGATCATTCCCGTCCGTGTTTAATATCTACCTTTTTTAATGCATCCGAGTTCTTCAAGCTCAAGAGATTTTATTCATCCTAAGGGTAAAACACAAGTCAAGATTAAATTTGGTCAGATCAGATCAACCTGTCATAATGTTTCATCATAAAAACTGGAACTATTCTAGACCTGTGATGATACGCAAAAAACAGTCATGGGCTTACACTAGTATGACATAATTTGTAACAACAATTTTCTTCATAATTTCATAAAAATGATTAAATACTCATATTGTATTAGAACATCAATTGAGCTCATGGAGAGTAAACAGTTTAATGTTTCAAAGACTAGAGTACGGAACTGAAGGCATAGAAAGATATATTTACATTTTTGGATGAATATTTTAAAGTGAGAGAAAAATAAGAACAAGTTTTAGGTTTTTATTTGTTATAACAGTATAGAACAGTTTAAACTTCTTACTTTCTTCATTTGCCACAGCAATGCCCACTGAATACTGACAAAGTAGTCATGTAATTACTCGAATCATTTTTTTTTTTTTTTACATGCAGCTATGGGTAAATTTTGTACCCTTTAAGTCATATATATTTAAAACCTTCAAAGGTAAAATAATCAACTCCATGCTCCATGAATCTTTCTTCCACCAAAGCTGAAAACTGCACTTGGTGTTGAAAGGTCAGTTCTGGCCACAGTTTCTTCAATGTGTGTGAAAATGTCTTTTGGCCTACAATGCAATTTGCAGTGGAACTGGCTCCAGTTTTGCTAGTGTGTGTTAATAAGTGCTAAAAATATACACCTCAATGTCTTTTCAGACAGCAGACACATATCAAATGCCAAAATGTTGTTGTTGTTGTTGTTTGTATGTGAGTGGTATTTTTAATAACATTATTCAGCTGCAAATCCATGAAGGTTGCATCTCATGAACAAAATATTTTCATGTGGACTATTTAGAGATGAGGAGATGTGAGAAGTCAGAGTTCCCCACATAAAAGTCATGTTACTTGGCGAGCTTCATACAAAAACTCTGTTAATTGTGTTAATCTTTGTTTGCATTCATTACTGTCCCCTTGCCCTAGTTTTACTTACCCCACTATTGTTTCTTTATCTTTTTTTAATGCCATGAGTGTCAAGTGATGGTTTGTTACTGTATCCTTGCTTTCAATTTAATTTACTAACCAACAACACTTCATTTTTATCAAGACCAGGCTAAAAAGTAAGAGATATGATTACAACAGTCTGTATACAATAAGATTACAAGATAGGTACTATGGCTTCTAATTCAAATAAAAAGAAAAGTACTACATACTGATAAATTTTGAAAAATTATGTAAATAATCTCAGAACTGCAGAAGGCATTTTCACAAATGTTCCAGAAGTATACACTGATCAGGTAGAACATTATACTACCTATCTATGATTAATATAAATCAATCCAGGTGAAAGCAGTGTCACCTGATGAGTAATGACTGCTAGTCCGAGACACACAGTGCATGTAGAATCAGTTAGCATGCTATCCGTGTTGAGAATGGGCAAGGCGTGTGATCTATCTGAGTTTGATTGGGGGTAGATTGTGATTGCCCAGAGGCTCAGCATGAGCATTTTGGAAACTGCATGTTGTCGGATGTTCAAGGCTGTGGTATCTTCAACAAGTGGCAAAAGCAAGGCGAAGCCACGCCCAAACATCGAGGGATTGAGTGTCCTCCCCTCATTACAGATGTCAGATGTCGTAGGCCGGGCAGATTGGTAAAACAGGACAGGAGAACTGAGGCAGAACTAACATTAGACTTTAATGATGGACAGAGTATTTGAACACACAGTATACCGAACACTCCTAACAATGGCCCTCCACAGCCGACGGCCCATGCATGTGTACCACAACATCGGCAAC
The DNA here is from genome assembly GCA_031002005.1 of Vandiemenella viatica. Lineage (NCBI taxonomy): Eukaryota > Metazoa > Arthropoda > Insecta > Orthoptera > Morabidae > Vandiemenella > Vandiemenella viatica. The sequence continues at coordinate 205,713,496 of CM061920.1, forward strand.
TACGACTGAAATGGGCATCTGACCAGCATCACCGGACATTGGCGCAATGGCAGAGCACTGCATGATCTGATGAATCCTGATACCTTCTTCATAATGCTGATGGGAGGGTGCAAATCCATTTTTTTTGCAGGGTTTCAGCTTCTTGACACCTGTAGTGTGAGATGGAGACAAGCTGGTGGTGGCTCAATTATGATCTGGGGAATATTCACGTGGCCATCCACAGGTCCAGTGGAGCTTGTGTAAGGCCAATAAGTATCATACACTGGTTGTAGACCATATACACCCCTTCATGACAACCATGTTTCCCAATGGCAAAGACATTTTTCAAAAAGATAATGCACCATGTCACGAGGCCAGGAGTGTGATAGAGTGGTTCGAGAAACACAGTGGCAAGTTGCAACTGATGTTCTGGTCTCCCAACTCACCAGATCTGAATCCGATCAAACACATCTGGAATGTGATTGAACATGGCATCAGAGTTCATAATCCTCTTCTCTGGAATTTACAGGAATTGTGTGTGCAGATGTTGTGTCAATTCCCTCCAATGGCCTACCAAGGCCTCATTGCTTCCATACCAAGCCACGTCGCCACTGTTACCTGTGCCAAAGGCTGACATACCGGCTATTAGGTAGGTGGTCATAATGTTATTCCTGATCAGTGTATCTGGCATGTAAGTGCAGATGATTTAGCTATACCTGCAATTTAGTTATTCATAAACATAAATTTAAAAAAAAATTAAATAAGATGTAATACAAATTATTAGTTTCCAAGAATATTGGCAAAATACCACACCCTTTTTGACACAAAATTTAAATAAACTGATATAACAATCTCTTAGAATAATTATTATTTACAATCATTTTGTTTTTATTGCTACATTCTAATACAATATTTTTATAGCTGTATGAAATACTATACTTTTTTGCCATATTTCTCCTCAATGTGAGTCTGCAGTTCTGAGAAGCATTCTTCCATTCTTTGCTGAAAGAGTGCTAGTGATGGAGGAGCTCTCTGGCGATGTAAGGCAATTCCAATTTCTAGGAGTGGGACTTGAAAAGCAATCAAATCCTTCAATTTTTTAACTTGTTGTATATCTTCAGGATGCTTCTCTATGTAGTCCTCTGAGAAGAAAGCCTGAGGAAGGGAGAAGACAGTTTTATATAATTCCATTACATGAGTGATTGATGAGAAAAGAAGTTTGTGGAAGAGATTACAGAAGAGATGGTAGGCCATATTTTTAGACATGCAGGGTTGGTTAATTTGTTAGTGTAGAGAACAGTCGAAGGTAAGAACTGTAGAGGAAGACACAGATTAGAATATACGAAGCAGATAATTGAAGGCATAGGGTGTAAGGGGTATGATGAGGTGAAGCAGTTAGCACAAGATAGGAAGGGATGGAGGATTGCATCAAACCAGTTGAAAGAATGATGACAGTAAAAATACACCAATATAGATTAATTCTAAAAATGTTAAAATGCTACGTAAAAATTCAGTGAAAAATGTTGAGTCCATCAAATAACATCATTTGGTGGCACAACTGAAATTAATTCATCACAAGATCAGGCATGCTTTAAGTACTTTAGGATATAACCTACAGTATACTTTGATCCTCTGTACCTCTGGTAAAAAAATTTTCTCTGACTTTTCTGAGGAAAACATTGGAAAACTGACCTCAGGCTCACCCCTTCACCAATTTTTTTGATTATGGCTTTATGGCTTGTTGACGGCAAGGTGATTGGATGTGAGAAAGGAATGGGAAGAAGTTTGGCTGTGGCCTTTTGAAGGAACTTTCCTGGTATTTGCCTGGAGTGATTTGGGGAAATTATTAAAAACTTTTTTTTACTAATGGCTTTACACCTTGTTGATATTGAGGTTATTAGAGGTGGGACAGGACTGGGGACAAGGAACTGGAAGGAATTTAGCCATGGCCTTTGACAGAAGCATCCCGGAATTCGCCTGGAGTGATTTGAGGAAACCATGGAAAATCCAAATCTGGATGCCTGGACAAAGATTCTAACCGGCATCCTCCCAAATGCGAGTCTGGTGTGTTAACCACTAACCCACCATGCTCGGTCCATTAAAACCCCATATCTTGATGGCCGTATGGTAATTTGTACCTGGATCCTCCCAAATGGAGGCCAGAGCGTTACTGCTCACCAACCATACCTGGTCTCAGGATCACCTTGTCTTCCCAAGGCCAAGTACTAGCAGTTAACCAACAAGCTCAAATTGATGATTATAACACAGCAAAATCAAACTCTGGCAAGATGATAGCAACTAAACTTGATGAAGATGACCGAGTGAATTGTGAAATAGTTTTTATACCATTATTGAGTGGCTTTACTTACTTAGAATAACAAGCTGTACAGAAATAGTTACTATGAAAATCTAAATTTCATCAAGCTCATTCTTACTGTTAGAATTATTCTGCACAAATAATGATGACAAATCTAAATAAGGAATTGGATCAAGGTAATCTGGTGTGTCCCATGTTGTTAAGAATGAGACAGCTATTTTGAAACTATCTAACATAAAATAGTATAGAACTTGGCTACAAAAAGTACTAATGAAAACTTTTATTTTTGTGGCTTGGAAATTTCATATACTAAAAGAAATAAATAAAAGAATAAACATTAAAAAAGAAAACCTTCTCATAGTTGACAATTCCGCCCATCACACTGGCATCCACAATTCCCATGATCTTCATGCTAAGTGGGTTTAGCTGCAGTGAACAATCAGCTCGGTGAGCCACAATTAGATCCTTTAGTGACTTGTTTGTAGCTTCCATTGTCTCAATGGCATTTTGCAAAGGGCTCACATAATATGTTTCTGAAGAAGTAACAGGAAACCATCGCAAAATTCCAGGAAAGGAATACGATGTAACAAGGACTGTTCTTTCCAACCATAAATTTGCAAACTCATTATCAATGTCAGATACTGTCCCATCTCGCTGATGGAAAGGTCTATTGAAACGAAATTTTTGGACATCATTCACCCTGGAAATTAAAATGATGCCATTAATCAGTTTCAGCATGAAAAACAATAAGAGTGATATTGCACACAAATAAGTTGTTTAAAATTAACATCACATGCCATGAAGATATAGTGTTCAAATTTTACATTTATTTTGAAGTGCATACAATTATTATTATTTACAATTCAAGCAGAATTATAAGATAAAATCATTAAAATAATATTTAAAAATGTTAAGTAGTCTTAAATTTATAATGGTCTAAAAGATAAAAAATTGAAGGTGCTACAAGTGACACTTAAAATCAGACATTTCATTATTATCTGAAGTCAATAAAAGAAACTACTGAACTTTGTGAAAAGTTGAAACTTTTATTTCCTCATTTCTACAGTTCCATATGCAATGGTCAATGGCTCTGCTTTTTGTCTCAGACCTACAGCATTTAAACAGAAGTACCTGGTAACCAATCTTTGCTCAGCAACTTTCAATTTCTGTTCAACATGTAAGATTTTGCAATTTTTTAATCCTCTCTTTTCCCACAAACTATATTGAACCACCACTAACTTAAGGTGATGTTTACTTCATAAAAATTATTATTTTATTATTTTTTTAATTTGTATAAATTTTATATAATAATTATTAGTATTTCAAATTTAGTTTTAATTACATTTTGCTCTTCCCACAGTCCAGAGATTAGTTTGGATATTTATCTATGCTCCGGTATTAGCTCTACTTTTCCGATGTTTGAATTTACCCCCGCCATTTTCCTGACTGGTGTTCTTTCTGTGAGGCAGTCTCCAGCTGCACCCACCTCTCATAATGTTCTCCTGTTGATGAAGGGTTTATCACGAAAATTACTTTATTATTTGTGTTTGTTTTTTCTGTGTGTTCGCGCCCCACATCCATCATCTAAAGGTAAGTGCTGGCTCATTTCCTATCCTAATTTGATTCCTTTCCACTACTTAGCGTCTTGATTTCATTGTTACTATATATATACACAAGAATTTCTCATTTAAAGATATAAGATAAGTTGAACCTTGACCTGAAACTGAATATCATATACAAAATTTTCTAAAATCATGTTCTGAAGATTTTCCAGAAAACAAAAAGGGTTACAAACTATTCCTACTCTAGCATATGAGGTACAGATGTTTAGAGGTTGATCCTGGTTTTTAAAAAATTTCTAACTTGAAAATAAAAATGTCAGCAGCCATCAAAGTTGTCATTTTTAAAATATTTTTGTTAATGAATCTCTCTCGTAAACAGTATTACTTAAAAACTTGAAACTTCTCACCATCCCATATTTGAATGAGAATTAGCATAAACAGTTATATCTAATATACTTGTATGTTGTAAACAAAATCACACAAAAAAATTTATTATGAGGTTACTTTACCATACATTAATATTGTTTTATTGAAAGTAGTCGTAATTCAGACTGCATTGTATCCTTATATATGTATCATAAATTTTATTGGAACCTTACAATTACACTAGTAGTGCAAATTACAACATGGCACAGTTGGGAGCTGTAGAATAAAATTCACTACCTAATCTGGAAACATGTCAAGCATTTTTGATCCTCCAACCAGGTGATTGGAAAATGCTATATAACTTCAATTTTTGGTTCACATTACTATAACATAACTGGCAACCACTGAAACATGTGGTTTATGTTAGGGCAGCCGCACCAGGAACTTGATAGTTCACTCGAAAATTAAGTCAGAGAGCAACTCTGAAATGTTGGATCAAGCTAATGTGATTCTCCTCTTGAGAGATCGGAGAATGTTTCATATGGTGTCAAGCACTGATTTTGTACCAAACCAATATGTCCTGACTCACCATATACAAATTATCCATTATGGCCATTGGGGCACAGAAACCAATTACATTCACACTTCCCCAGTTATCATCATCTTACCACTTTTATAATAGACTAAAAGTACTATAAATGTTTGATTGTAGCTATTGTATTTCTATCACATTATGGGGAAAATTAAGATTTATAAATACTGAAATAACTGAATCGGATTGAAAAATCACAAAAAACTGCTATAAAATTTAATAAATAACAACTTATTACAACTTTTTGGAAATAAGATGATATGCACACAAACAAACATTCAAAAATAATGAAAACTGCGCTTCCTGGTTCACTCAATTCTTTTTCTTTTAATTTTTTTTTTTTTTTTTTTCTGGATCTGGTTTGTTGCAATCTACAATCTCTTTTTATGTTCTCATCAATATACCCCTTATAATCTACATACTCAATTATCAGTTTCTTGATATATTCTAATCTTTGACATCCCCTTCAGTTCTCTAATTCAATTGTTCCCTTCACAAACAAATTACACAAACACACATCTTAAAATGTGATCTTCTATCTGTAAGTCCCTTTCCTCATCTGTCATCTCAAAAGACATCTGTCCACTTAATTTTCAACATCCTTCAGTGACACCATGTTCAAAATGTTTTAATTTTCATTATTTCTGGTATTCCTGAAGCTCCTGCTTCACTTTTTTAAAGTGCTATCCCAAAAAAAAAAAAAAAAAAAAAAAAAAACCTTAGTTAAAATAGGCAAAGTCTCACGCTTGTGAAGAGACAAAAGATTAGATCTTGTTATGAGACAAGTTTATACTTCGCAGTGGGTGTTCACCTCCCTTTATGAAACAGAATGGCTTTTCTCAGTGGTATAGATAATTTATTTCGAATAATAATAATAATAAAAAATAATAAATAATAATAATAGTAAACCTATATAAATACCTTAAATATGTTGTTTCATCAAACTTACAAATAAATAAAACCCAAGATTTCCCTTGCACTTTTTCGACTATTATTCCAAATAAATGATCTATAACACTCAGAAAAGGTATTCTGTATTAATTTGATCGCTTATTATGAATTATCACTCAAATGTAATGATTCAATTTGAAAATTAGTGAATAAAATGGATTCAGAATCAAAGACATTAATATACAATACCAACAATGCCCCACTATCTAAAAACAATGACTGCACCATAGCTGAGAAATGGAGATTGCCGCTGGTTTAACTGGCACCATAAATACACAACGAGCAACTTTCAAAACAAGCATTGGAACAAAAGTAAAATTTAAGATGTTAGTTAACTCGCTGATCTCTACGCACCAAAGAAATTAACCCCACAAATATGTGCTGGAATTTTTTATGTCTAGTATTGTTATTAAATAAATATGGTAAAAAACACCAATGTTAGACTTTTCTTATGATTTAGGGATGAAAACTTATACGTGTAGCAAATTACTTTTTTTAGGATTACTGAAAGAACAGTGGAATGGAATTTTCATGTTGTAATGTCGTAGTCGAATTTTATTTAATTTAATTTCACTAACTTCAAAAGTAAGCAAAGGAAGTAAGTAAAGTTTAACACATTAGTTAAACTTAGTAAGCTCCACCTACTATAAAAATCTGAGGTATGTAAAGTTATCAGGGTAGAAAGTGATTTCACGTTAGGGGTAGGTAGGGGAGTAGACATAAAGAAATTTATGATTTTCACACTTTTCTTATAATATAGCAGTAAAATTTTATTTGTGTGACAAATTTCAGCTTTCTACAATTACAGGAAGTACCTTAGAGTTTTGATGATCATCTGTCAGCAAGTGAGTGACAAAATTGGAAAAATTTGCATATGAATAACAGCACAAAAAAGAACAGTAAAAATAAGAATTTAGTATGGTTGCTAAGATTGCTGATAGCTATGCATAACAGAAAGTTGAGACATATAGCATCTATACAACCCAAGAAATTGAGGCTAAAAATTGCAAATCGTTTCGAGCAAATGGTAGGTAGTGGCGCCATTGACTCAACTTGTCAGGTGCAATCACATGAACCCAGATGGTCCATACATGCAGTTTTAGAAAGTTATTTCCGAGTTCATGTTCAATATTTGCAATCAAAAGATTTCTCTATTTCTAGAAGGATAGTTTTGGTAACAGTATTTTCCTTTTAACATCATTCCTGCTTTAGCCGTTTAATTCTTTTATTAGATTTTAGACAGAAAGAAGAGATGGTGTGATTAGTAAGGAGAATGAGAAGGATCGATGGAAGCTGATAACAGGTTGTAGGGGAAATATGGTTAACAGGATGAAGAAGCTATATACTACTGAAATTGTGGGGAAAAATAGGTTTCACCTTTTACCAGAGTCAGGAGGGGAAGAGCTTCATGTAGGTGTAAGAGTATATTAGGTGCAGCAGGCCTTCAGCAATAGGGGCATGCAAAGAAAGAACAAGAAGAAAAGAGTTCTACAGATAGGTAGAGGCCATGGAAGAGGAGTGGCACTCTTGTGCAGGATCAGTTAGGTACAGGTTACCAGGTTACAAGTTTTTTCAAACCTAGTGCAGCATTAGGACAGGTTATAGAGGATGTAGGTTCACTTTGTATGAATTTCACTAAGGACAATAGAATAGAAATAGAGGAAGAAGTGGGGAATAGTAGTGATAGAAACATGAGTTATAGTTCAGAGGAAGGTGATGAAGGCAACACACCATACCAGGGTTGAACTCATGCAGGTTCTAAGTCGCTATGACCGGGCGTAGTTGAATCGCACTGCAAGGTTGGTAAATGTGGAAATGGAGGTGCAATTCGGGAAAGGCATTAATTCTGTCTTGGAGGTTGTACCACTGGTAGGTGGGGTTTCACTTGGCATGGCCTACACCTAAATAGAAGGGCAAGGGGGTACATTTAGAGTTGTTAGCTAAAGCTGTAAGGAAACCCACTTCCAGTGCTGAAGGAGTCAGGACTGTTCCTTTTATACGTTAGGCCTGCTGATGAGGGGATAAAGATAGATGATCAAAGGGATATAGATTGTAGATAAAATATGGGAAAACTCACAAATTCTAAATAGATGAAGCTGCTGAAACAATACATGATGGGGGCAGAAATGGAACGGAGAAGCGAACTATAACAAAGCCAGTAATATGAGAATTACTGGCAAACTGTAGAAGTATAATCAACAAAGTAATAGAATTTGCAAACTTAATCATGATACGTGAACCACAAGTAATTACAGGGGTAGAGTCTTTGTTAAAAGAAAAAGTACTAGACTTTCCCGATGGATACAGAGTGTACTGCGGAGATGGGGAAGCAACTGGTGGAGCCATTTTCATATTTATGTAAATGGAGACTTTCCCGGCGTATTGATTCAATGAAAGTTTCACGGGAGTTCAGCCGGATGGAGTCATAAAACGAATGCGGTAAAGTTTATATTGGACAGACGATCAGAACCATCGCTGAACGTATCACCGAGCACAAACGACACTTGAGACTGGTGCAAGTAGAAAAGTCCGCAATAGCCAAACATGTGTTCGATGAAGAACATAAAATACTGTTTGATGAAACGGTGGTGCTGGCCAGAGTATCTTCGTTCTGGGACTCAGTAATTCGGGAAGCATTGGAAATTCAGCTTAACGATAACAACATCAATAGGGACAGTGGACTGTATTTAAGTGAAGCCTGGAGACCAATTATTAGGGATCTATGTCATAAAAAACAAAAATCTTCTCAACAAGGCCAAATGGAAGAAAACTGACGCCATGGACATAGTTTGCCAGCTCTTATGTCTACAGGTTAAGCAACATTGAACGTGGTGAGTGCTTGGATGGGTGACCGCGTATGGCTCAATACGCAGTCCGCAACAACTGATACCCTCGGCTTGCGGTAGAGCGGTTAAGCAACGGTGAGCGTGGTCAGCGCTTGGATGGGTGACCATTTTGGCTCCATACGCAGTCCGCAACGCTGATACCCTCACTTCCAGCGCGCTGATTGGACGTCCTGGCAACCCTCCATACACGACATTCGAATTTCGGCGGCAGCGAAGGAAGTGTCAGCGAAGTCAGTCTGTTTGTGATTTCCTAGAAGCAACATCTAAATAGACCTGATGAAGACAACCGAGCAGGTTGTCGAAACGTCGTCGTTGTATGACTCCATCCGGCTGAACTCCCGTGAAACTTTCATTGAATCATTTTCATATTGGTTAGCAAAGACTATTACAGTTCAGTTTATAGATCATGACATTGATTTACTTGAGGTAGATTTCTGGGGTAATAAAAAATAAGGATGTTGGCTCCTTACCACAGTGAAGGAAAGAATCATTGAGATGAGTCTCTTGGGGAGAAATTAAATTCATGCTCAGAGTTCAGAAGTGTGAGTAGAATAGCCATTATTCATGGGGATTTAAATTTACTAGGTGTCAACTGGGTAGGAAATAAGATTAATAACAAAGGGAAAAAAGATTTTCAAATACCTTAATAAGGGAAGGAATGGTAGAGCAGAACACAAGCGGATGAAACATGTTTGATATCTTTCTCATAAAGCCCTATGATAACCTTATGGAGAGTCATGTAACTGAATGAATAAGTGATCATGAATCTGTGATCATGGATATTAGAGGATTTTTATTATTTATTGTTAATTAATCTTTAATTGTAATGTAGCTAACACTCCGATGGCACTTTCCCCAGTCATCCATTTACCCCTCTTTTATATACATCTTTTTTTTTTAATTTCTTTTATGATTGGAATGTTAAATTCCTCCCCCATTTACTATTATAATTTAAAAATTTTAATTATAAATTCCTTAAGCATTTTTGGAAAATTATTCATCACTACACTTGGTAATTTGTTCGAATCCCTGGTACCCTTACCAACAAAAGAAAATTTTCCCACTCCCTTATGTTTGTGGTCATGATCGCCTTTCCCCTCAATGCACTATTCCTAATTCTTTAACCAATATACCTCCAAACTCCAGTACCAACATATGCCCTGCACTTTCCCAGCACTCTCTTCACCCTCCAACTTTCCTGCAATGAGTCCCAACCCAGCTCCCTTATAATATCAGATACTGATTGGGTCCTGTGATAATTTCCACAAACAAATCTAACTGCTCTTGTTTGCACACGTTCCATCTCCTGTAACCAAACTGTGGTTCCCGAACTACACCACCATATACAACCAATGGTCTGGCCAAAGTTTTGTAAACCTTCTCCCTAACTTCTCTGGTACATTCCTTATAAATGAAGGATTTTGTTTCCTTTTCCTACCACCTGCCCAATGTGCTTTGCCCAATTGAGTTTGTTATCAAATGTTACGCCAAGATATTTATACTTTAAGCTATCAACATGCAATTCTTACCTCCCCCCCCCCCCCCCATATAATTGTAATTAACCTTTTTTTATCTGTGTAGCTAGTAACCTGACTTTTCTTAGCATTTATCTTCCTTCCATGCTGACCAACCCATTTAGATATTCTATTCAGGATTCAGTAAACCAGTGGCCAAAATTAAAGGGGGAAATATGTACAACTATAAAAAGAGAAATGGTGAATAAATTACCATAAATGCTGCAAGAATTTAAAGTTGAAATGTGTAGAGAGCAAAAGTAGGTGGGTACAGGAAAGGGGAAGAAAGGGTTTGTAGGGAAATTGCCACCAGAGTGTGCACTCCACCACTATGACACTTAATTAAATCAATCCTATTTTTATATATACTCTACTGTAATTGCTAACAATTCTGTCATTCTTGTGAATTCTTTCTTGCTCTGATTTATATTTAGTCCAAATTCTATATTTCATTCATGCCATTCAGTAATTTCTCAACATCCTCACACTCTGTTCTGCTAACAGAACAATGTTATAAGTAAATCATGACATACAGAATGTTTCACCTTGAACATACATACTGTAAACAAATTGAACTTTTATTACCCCTATCAATTCCTCTTCATTATCATTACAAACTGGTTGGCAATCTGAGGATGTGTTTACTGTAAATGCAAGGTTACCTCTACTACTGGTGTGCTAGTCCTGTGGCAGTTTTGATCGAGGAGTGGATGTGTTGCACATACGTTTGTGAAACATGTAACTTGTTTTCTGTGTTATAAGTATATTTTTGTTAGTGAAATCCGTAGTTTATGTATGCAAGGAATTATTGGCTCTGTCTTAGGTCCCCTCCTCTTTCTGTTATACATCAATGACCTTCCTGGAAATTTATCCGACAAAGTTAAGAGTGTTTTATTTGCAGATGACACTAACCTGACTGTGCGTAAAACACCAAACAGTACTATAGAATTTAATGTAAATGAAGTACTTAGAGTAGTAGCAAATTGGTTTAAGGCAAATTCATTAAAATTAAATTTTGAAAAAACATATTATATTAGGTTTAAAACAAAAAACTATGCACAGCCAGATATATGTATAAACTATAAAAACAACAAAATCTTAGAAACAGAGAGTATAAAATTTCTTGGTATTAAAATAGATCAGAAACTCTGTTGGCATGATCATATCACTACACTACTGGCAAAGTTAAGTAGTGCCACCTTCGCAATACGAACACTTTCTCTAACAGCAGATCTAGAATCAATGAAACAGGTGTACTCCTCATATTTTCATTCAGTAATGTCATATGGCATAATTTTTTGGGGAAACTCTTCACAAAGTAAAAAAGTTTTCATAGCACAGAAAAGAGCTATTAGGTTTCTGTGTAGGGTAAAACCAAGAACTTCTTGCAGACAACTCTTTAAGAAACTCAATATTCTTACAATGTATTCTCAGTATATGTATTCTCTCATGAGCTTTGTCATAGAAAATTTTAACCTGTTTACACCTAATTCACAGGTACACAGTTTCAATACAAGAAACAGAAATAACTTGCATAAAACACAAACATCTCTGTCATTAGTACAAAGAGGAGTTAATTATTCTGGGATACATCTGTTTAATAAACTACCTAATCGTATAAAACAGCTTTCAGATAATAAAGATGTATTCAAACAAAAACTTAGAGATTATCTTATTGGCAACTCCTTCTACTCCATTCAAGAATTTGAAGAAAATAATTAATTGTACTCATTATGACGTTAGCAAAACTCAGTTGCAAAAATGTATGTTTATTATTATTTCTTGTATTTGTAAAATATGTATATATATATATATATTTACTATGATATGACTCATATTATGTGTATATGTATCAACAATGACATGTTTCACATCCCAGAGGTACTTCCTCAGCAGGGATCCATGGAACAAGATTGATAAATAAAATAAATAAAAAAAATTGAAGACTGCCAACTAGGTGGTTGCAGAAAACCGCTTAAAAACTGCAACTATTAATCTAACAGCCAGAATTTCTTCTCTTGTACCCCAGTTTTTCCTAAACTAAAAATTGTTTTTTCCCTAACATCTCTTCTATCCATTTGATTATTTTGTATACTATCCTTGTCATAATTTTTGAAGCATGTGATGTTAGGTTAATAGTGTGATAATTTTCATATTTGTCATCTTGCGCTTACCTCAGGTATATGAAGATGATAGTATTATTAATATCAGTTAAAAATTTACCTGTGTGGTAACTTTTTTGTATCAGTTTAAATATTCTTTGGACTCCTTCTTCTATTAGGGATTATACAACTACTGCAGGAATCTCATCAATTTCTACTTCCTTATATCGGCTGACAGCTATCCTTAAAACAGAATCATTTAAATCATAAATGTCGACATCATCTTCTCTTCCAGCATACTGTGGATAAAATCAGTCCCATCATACAGTTTTTCTATGTAGTCCTTTCATCAGTTAGCAATATCTTCTGAGTTTAAAAGAAGTTTAACATTTCTCAATAATTCTGTTCATCTGTTACACTCCCTCATCACCCTCTCCAACAGATATAGGATTTTTTTTAACCTCTCCCTGTCACCAGCAAAACTGAGTTTACTATCAAATGTTGTGTCTTGAACAAATCCTCCCCCATCCTATAACCATAAAAACCTTAATTTATCTGTGCACCTAAACAGCTGGCTCTTGTTAGTACTCATCTTCATTCCAGCTAGTTATCTTGTCAAGATTCCCCTGTAGCTGTTCACGATCTTCTACCACCTTAATAGGGTATATGCATGTATTATTTGTATATTTTAAATCTATTATTTATGCTGTTATATATCTGTAAAAAAACATAATTTTGATGAAAATATTGAAATTTAATATTAAGAAAAATATTTTAAAACTGCAATCCAGTTCCGACGATTTAAACACCGCCAGTTTGGCGCACTGCACTGTGACATCATTTTACACAACTACATTCGTGTATGGTATATTGTGGAGTGTTATATCTCAAAAGTTTTATGTTTTATAAATAAATTCGATATGGAAGGCGGTCAAAAATCATTTTATGAATACTGTATTGTACCTAAGAGCAAAAATATGATAAGAAATGCACCTGATAGAGCATTTTTTATGTCCCATGAGATGTGAAGGCAAGAAAAAAGTGGTGTGTAGCTATGAGAAGGCGTAAAGGACCTACAACTGGTTGTTTATATTGTCGTAAAGATCATTTTAATGGAATGTTTAATGTTGTTATGTTAAATTTGTTATAATACATAACAATTCGTTACCTATTCAAACTCTAATCACAACTTAGTTTACAAAAGTTTAATAGGTATATTTTTCAAATCATTTCTTATTCAAGCTTAATTCAAAGCAACTACGAACCTTTTAAAATCATCATAGGAGACCATCTGAAATTTTAAGAATGAATTTAAATCTCCTCAATATATTTTGAAGGGTATATGTGTATCTGAACTCTTGACTTCAAGAGGCCACATCATTTAATGACTGAACTGGCTGATAACGATACGTCTGTAGTACCGCCGTTTCTTTAAATGGGTCTAACAAAAAAAAATCCAAATTTGGCTTATATTACCCATTGTCAGTGTGATGTAGGCGGTAAAGTGTCCACTCCCTAATTTTCCAGACTGGGTTTAAATTCCCACAGTATTAGGTGTCTTTACTTACTTTCATCTGCAGAAATTGTTGAGCATGAATTTATTTATTTTATTTCAACTTTAAAACAATTCTCATTACTTCTAACAGATACAACAAATCCAATTTCAGCCAATGACTTCCTAATATGCCTCACCAATAGCCATTGAAATTTGGTTAGGAGGCGAATCTATTTTCGTCGCGTATATTATTTTTTTTCAACCACTTCCAGGAATTAAATATATCAATTGGAGAAAAAAGAAAAAAAATCAATCTTCTCGATGTTATGTATTGCATTTAAAATACTTCTTGACAACATACAAGTATAGAAAAGACGAATATGAAATAAAGTAAAAACTAATACCTTTTTCAATTGAAGAAAACCACTAAACAATAAACTTATTAACAAAAAATGAAAAAATTATGTAAGTATGTAGACTTTCCTGGTGTATGTTTTCAGTTAAGTCTTCACGTGTGAAACTCAAGATTTTGTTGTGAAAACAGAATCCGGAGGTATACCCATGAGGACTTCATTTAACCTCACCCGCCCCGGATCGGGTGGGTCATCGGTCACATCATGCCGAGGAACGGGACCAGACTTGTCCACCAGTATCTCCGTGTTTTGGAAAAAAATGCTTTTCTGCTACTTTTTAAGTTACTAGCTTCAAAGCTCATCAAAAATAACATGCTGAACGATATGTTCTGGCAAGTCACTTCTTTGGAACTGATTAACTTAGAAATTTGTTATAAAACAACGTGCAATGTAATTACTTGTGTTTTACCTGTAACAAAAACAGTTGTCACCCTAGTCTGGGGTGCATTTAAACTTTATCACAAACTCCACTAATATACCAGACCTATATTTCACTGTTGAATACTCCGGTGTGTCCCTTGATTCACATTAGATGTATCTAACATGTAGCTATTGATCTAAAAGGTAAATAAAATTATTAATTCAAATATCTAATTACCTTGCAGCTTTCACTCCTCTGATGTATGTGACTGTAGAATCTGTATTTGATGCAAAATACGATTTCATCATGAAAACATCGTGTTTTGAGAGATTACTTTATAAAACTGCTCCCATGCATTTTTTATTGTATGAGTAATCTTGCAAGAATGCAATATTTCACCAATTATGCTGACAAATTACCATAAAACATAACACAATCATAAAATTATAAAAACACCCAGTAACTAAGCCCTCATTTGCAATATGAACATGTACTTTTGACGTCACAATTCGACTGAACAAAAACCACTGAATTTCTGTGAAGATGCATTTCCCTTGATTTTGATTAATTAAAATCAATAAATAAAAAGTTAATAAATAAAGAAAAATGTTGTAGTGGTAATTCTACAATAATAAAGCTTTCAAATAAAAATACTAGATAAATATTTGAATTTCATGCATATTCCCTACTGTATTGTCAATGTTACGTCATCAGCACACAACCTAACTTCTTCCAGTGGGAGGCCCGAGAATATCTGATACAGTTGATACACCAGGGAAATCTATATTCATTCAACCTAACTTCTGACTGTAATCCACCAACACAATCATTCATCAGAATAATGAACAGCAATGGTGGCAATACACTGCACTGTGTCACCCTCATTTCCACTTCCACCTCTTTTAACACAACGTTGCTACAATAACTCTTAGCTTTCGACCTTAAAAAATTCCTTTTCCCAGCAGGTCCAGTCCCCTCCAATGGTTTATCTCATTTTGTGGCCCACTCTGTCAAATCCTTGGAAAGATCCATTGCTATGGTGTTAATTTGTCTTATTTTATCTCTTTTTCCCCAGATAATTTGCATTTAGCATATTAACTGAGATTCACATAAATATTTAAGCCTTAACACATACTGTCAATATGCAAACCAGTTTGTTTCCTCATGTGGTTGCATATCAATATCTCCATCAATTTACCTATCATTCATGTTAAACTAATAGACCTGTAATTGTTAATACTATTTCTCTCAACTGCTTTATAAGAGAGTCAATCAAAAACTAATGCCTTCTTTTTTTTTGGATAAGTTAATTATGTGAAAAATTTGAATTTGGTGCAATTCCTCAAACCTTCTTCTCCAATTCACTGTAGTAGCAACTTCCGGTATCAACAGATGGCATAACTCTACCTGATTGCTAAATAGCTGACATCGATATTCATATTAGTCTGCATTGTGTGATTGAATTCTTGAATATGGATGGTGCAGTACCCATCTGCATTTATGAAAGGCTGAAAAATGTTTATGGTGATGCAACAGTGGATGTCAGCACTGTTAGATGATGGGTTTTCTATTGTAATGAAGCTAAAAGGCAAACCTAAGCTTACAAAAAGCGAAGTAGTGGGCTGGTAACTGCAGTGATTCCACGCAACATTTAGAGAGTCAATTACATCACCCAAGAAAAAATAGGCTCCAAGTACTTGAAATGCTTCCAATTGGTGGGAAAAGGTGTTTCTGGAAAAAGTTGTGACTGGAGAAGGAACATTAGTTTATTAATCTCCTACACATATGCAAGGTATCAATCACTGCTTTCACTACCAAAACCATGCATATACCAGATGTGTAAATATGAAACTGGAATTTGTCAACAGATGGCTCTAGCTATCAATGCAGTTACCATCAGATTGCATCATTGTCACCACTTTTTATGACATCTGACAGCCATTTTCAAACCACAACAATACAAGTTTCATATGACAGTGTAGTTTTCAATAATGTTGAACATGTTGAGTTTTGAGCCTCCAAACTACGGACATCATTAATTTTCTGTTATCATTTAAAGAAAACTGCTGTAGAATGGCATCAAATGCTTGTCGAAGCTTATGGTGAGCGTGCTCAAGGTAAATCACAGTGTTTTGACTGGTTTAAAAAATTCAAAAGTGGTGATTTTGACGTGAAAAATGAAGACAGTGGAAGACTTCCAAAGAAGTTTGAGGACAGCGAATTTCAAGCATTGCTGGATGAGGATGATGCCCAAATGCAAGAACAAATCACAGACCAGTTGAATGTAACACAGGAAGCTGTCTCCTCACATTTAAAAGTGATGGGAAAGATCCAGAAGATGGGAAAATGAGTTCCACATGAACTGACTGACAGACAGCAAAAAAAATGAAAAACCATTTGCAAAATGCTGCTCACCAGGTATAAAAGAAAGTCATTTCTCCATCGAATTGTGAAAGGTGATGAAAAGTGGATATATTTCAAGAACCCTAAGCGTAAAAGATCACGGGTAACTCCAGCTGAACCGTCAACGTCAAGGCCAAATCGCTGTGGAAGGAAGACAATGCTCTGTGTTTGGTGAGAACAAAATGTTGTTGCCTGAACTTATGATTACGCAAAATGTTATCTATTATGAGCTACTTAAAACCTGGTGAAACTGTTAATACTGAACTTTATTGATAGCAAATGATCAATCTGAATCAAGCATTGCAGGAAAAATGACCAGAATACCAGAAAAGACAACACAAAGTGATTTTGCTCCATGACAACGCACTATCACTTACAGCAAAACTGGTCAAGGAAATGATTGAAGCACTTAGTTGGGAGATACTGATGCATCAGGCTTGCTCACCTGACTAAGCTCCATCTGATAAATCTCTCTTTACATTGATGGGACATGCACTCGCTGAGCAGCACTATATGAAAATGGCTCAATGACTGGTTTGCATCAAAGGAGAATAAAAAATTTAGTGTGGCATTCATAAATTTCCAGAGAGATGTGAAAAATGTATATCTAGCAGTGGACAATATTTCAAATAAGGTACTTTGTACCATTTTTATATAATAAAGGTGTATTTTTTATGAAAAAAAATTCTGGTTTCATATTTAGGCACCTGGGATGTAGGAAACTTTAATAGCTGACATACATCCTGTGGTTACCCAAACACTGACGAAAATGGAGATAAACTTACTATGTGGTCTGAAAGTCATAACTTGTATCTCAGCTATGACGATAAAGAAAAGGAAACATTCCATTCTGCTAGATGGCAATTTGATGTGGTTTTTGTTTCCACAGATAATAGAAAACCTTTAGACCACACAAGGAAAGTCCTTTAGCATTTACCAAGAAGCCAACACAGACCCACACAAATCAGTATTGGTACTGCAATACCTGTTATCAGATCCACTCATAACCGAGGTGGAACTTAAAGAAGGCAAACTGGGACCAATATAGCTCTGAGGCAGATAGTAACTTGCGATGGATACCCCCAAAGCCAAAAAACAACAAGATATTTGTAGGTATTGGTATCGCTGCAGCAAGACGAAACATCCATCAAGGATTCAGAAAGCAATATATTCCATACTGGGACAAATCTACCCAAGCTTTGTATGAAAATTATAAAAAAAAACTAGTGCTCTTGAAACAGGAAAAAGAACATTAGAAAAACTGAATGGTGGGAGTAAACAGAAATGGAAAGAACTAACTTCTCAAATGAGCTTTACTCACTCCAGTAGAAATGCACAGACTCTCCTTAGAAAACTCTGTGCAGCCTCAAACACGCGAAAAGAGAAGCCAGGAATTACACCAACTGAAATGGAATTACACATCAAAATGAACTGATAAAGTTCCAATAGATGCCATGATGAAGAAACAGATAGAAAAAGATATGACTGATATGGATAACAACCTCTGAAATAACTATATTCTTTCCAATCCATTCAGTCATGTAAAAGTGGAGAAAGCCATCTAAATGCTAAAAATGAGGAAGGATGCAGGTTTATATGGCATTTTCCCAGAATTCATGAAATATCTTGGTAAGATGGCTTACACCTGGGCGATCCTCGAATCAGGCAAACCAGCATATGATGCTTCAAGCTATCAACCTATTGCTCTACTTAGTGTTTGCTATAAGCTTCTAGAACGCCTTATCCCTAACAGTATTCAAGAAATAATAAATAAGCTAACATCAACATACCAGGCAGGTTTCATACTCAACCGGAACTATTGTGAACAAGTATTAACACTGACATCATATACTGAGGCTTAATTTCGGAAGAAGTTAAAGACATCAGTAGCTTTTTTGATTTAACAGCAGCATATGATATAGTTTGGCAAGATGGGCTACTACTGAAACTTAAAATCATGGACCCTGCAGGAAACTAACATCACTTCTGAAGAACATAGTAATAAACTGATATTTCAAGGTCACTGTTGGGCAGAAGAAAAGCAAGTGATTTTTCAGTAAAAAATGGATTACCTCAAGGGTCAGTACGAGCTCCATTGTTTTTCAACCTGTACATCAGTGATAGGCTTGAAACAGTCGGCAATAAATTCTGCTATGCTGATGACTTAGCTATCACTGTCCAAATGACAGACTATGAAAGTGAAAACACTCTCTCAAATGGCTTAGAAACCTTGAGTGCATAGTATATGAAGTGGAGAATCTGTCCAAACCCAATGAAAAAAGAGGTATGAGCATTTCACTTGAGCAATACAATAGCATATCAGCAGCTCAAAGTGACCTTTTGCGACTAAAGAGTGAAACATAATTTCTACCCTAAATATCTTGGCATCACGTTAGACCATACCTTATTTTTTTAAAACAAAAAAACACCTGGAAAACACAAGTCAGAAACTTAAAACATGGAACAACATCATGAAAAAGCTTGCTGGTACTTCACCTCCAGAGGTAAGACGCCAAGAAGCAATGGTGCATGAGTGGATAAAACTACATCATTCTAACCAGCCACAGGAACTCCCAATCCACAAAGTCACGCCTCCCCCCCCCCCCCCTTCATCTTAAAGCCAGGCATATTTGACTCTGATGTCAACGAAAAATGGTGACAAAGCTGGAACTCTGTATTAGTAAAACATCAAGATATTGAAGATCCTACAACTGGACTTCTGTGGGATTCCATCTGGAGAGAGACCAGTGGGTCAAACTAAACCACTTAAGAACAGGCCATGCCAAATGCAATGCCATGCTCTAAAAGTGGGGTCTTCAGGATTCTCCTGTCTCTGGCTGTGGAACTCCTTCCCAGAGTGTGGAGCACATCATCAAGGAATGCCCTCTAAGGAAGTATGACGTACCATTTCAAGTGCCCAAGTTTCAAGTTTTCAGTGCTACAACCTCCTTCATAGAATGGCTGCAACTACTGGACACTGATTTGTGGATGCTACCAACAGTCTTGTCATTGCATAATTTATATATTTATATGTATTTCATTAGTTGCTTAGCCATACAACAAATAATAATAAAATGGGTTGTTTTCAAAGAGCAGTCAATGGAATGGTATCACATAAGCTCACCAAGATCATGCAGATGAGAATTTGCAAACAAAATAATGAAATAACAAACCTGTAGTAACTATTTATATGGAAAGACAGATGAAATACACCCAACACTCACCAACGTTGAAGGGAAGAAGGCAGCAGCAACACAAAAACAAAGAAAATACAATATTTTGGGCAAAACCTTTCTCCAAGTCAACAGATGTAAGTGGCTGGGCTCGCGCAAAACTTGCGTACCACACAGCCACTCATAGAATGCCCGAAATATTATATTTTCTTTGTTTTTGTGTTGTTTTGTGCCGTTGTCCTCCTCCCTTCAACTTGGGTGAGTGTAGGGTGTATTTCATCTATCATTCCATATAACTATTGCCTCGTGGCATTTCTTTCCTTTTGTTGAAACCTGTAGTAACTGTGTGATCAGTAGAGAAAGTTATGGCAACAGTATTCTGGGAAGCAGAGGATGGGGTTATGTGTTTTTTTTTAACTGGAGTACACATTAAATTCTGTCCAAAATGTCAAAATCCTGAAAAAGCTTAAAGAACAATTTCAAAAATTTCATCCAACAAAAGTTATGGCCAATGTTCTTTTTTTGCAAGATAATGCAAGACCACACACAGTTGTCATACCAATGAAGAGGTGGTGGAAATTGGGTGGAAAGTCTTGCCTCATCCCCTATACAGCCCTGACTTAGCAATATTAGACTTCCGTCTGTATTGGCTTCTAATAGAAGCTCATCCAGGGGTTCACTTTGTAGATGAGGATGCCATGAAAATGTCCATACATCAATAGTATAGGAATCAATACCATGGTTTTTATCACACTGGAATACATGCCCTTGTTCAAAGGTGGATCAAAACTGTGGAAATGGATGGAGATTATACTGAATAGCGACAAATTAATCAAACTATCTAACTGTATTTGAATTTCTTGACAGTTAAAAAGAAAAAGCAGGAGGCCTACGTTTTTGACTGAACCTCATAGATTGGTACTACTAATTATCTTATATAGTCCTCTGGAACACAGCAAGTTTACAGATTCAATTCAAACAATATTCCAAGGCATGGTGCAACATCACATCAATCTTCCTTTACACTTGTAGTAATATTATCCACACTGACCCCTTTATCGGGAAAGGTGTTTTCAAATAAAGTTTCATATATGTGCAAAAGGCTGACAGAAGAAAAATAGGAGCATGCAAAAGGTTCTTCCAGAGAAGGCTGTTAAAAATCAAGTGAGTTGTTGAAGTATGAAATAAGAATATTTGTAAAATATGGGATAAAGGAAGAATCCTTGAAAATTTTTTAAAAGAAAGAGGCAGTATAACAGCACCATCTTGAATCTTATAGAAGAGGCTCGTTTGTTGGCAGACTGTGTAATGTAAGCCAAAGAATAAAAAGAAAGACAAAGTAGACTCTCAATGGTACAGCCTGTAAACTTGAATATAACGAAATTTATGAATCGGAGGAAGCAGTAATAGCAATGGCCCACAACAAACCACTCTTGACAGTGATAACAAAAGTTACTTCTATTCCAAATGTATACATATGGTATATAAAATTTTCTTTACCTCAGTATAATACATTTAAAGAAAAATTAAATATAACATATTTCTCATGAAGTTGTGAATTTGCAAACAAAATAATGAAATTAATGAAACAACAAACCTGTAGTAACGCATGATTTGATCACTAACAGCTTTGCCAGAAAATCTCTTGCGGCGGTCATCCATCACAGGATCTACTTTATTAATCTGTACATCTGAAAATTTAAGTTAAAGAGGAACAAGGGATGATTTCATCAAATTAAGAGAAAAAAACGAATCAAATATGTTGTAAACAAGTTTAGAGGTGTTAAGAAAACACAATTTCCACAAAAAAGTTATTCAATTTAAAATTATAATCTACTAACAATCGTGACTGAAATTCATACAAGTACCACAT
>CM061920.1:205736442-205761452 GCA_031002005.1 Vandiemenella viatica
ACACCTCGCCATCAGACTGAAATTTTATCCCAAAAAGTGCTTTTTTTAGGGATCCAAAAATATGGAAATCACTTGGGGCAAGGTCGAGTGAGTATGGTGGATGATGCAGACATTAAAAACCGCATGTTTGTGAATGTTGCAACCATTGTATGAGCCATATGGGACCATGTATTGTCATTTTGCAGAACACCATCTGTGAATAGCAATCCATGTCATTTTGTTCTAATGGCAGGCTGAGGATGTTTTTTGAGGAGGTCTGTCTGTGTATGTGTTGCTGGTAACAGTGGTTCCTTGCAGTGTGTAGAGTTCCAAGAGGAAGCATTTTTCATTCCAAAAGAGGGTTGGCATAACCTTCCCTGCAGATGGCTGTGTTTGAAACTTTTTTATTTTTGATGATGTCGAATGGTGGCATTCTTTGCTCGCTCTCTTCTTTTCAGGCTGATGATAATGGACCCATCTCCAGTGATGATTCGTTCAATGAAGGGATCACCGTCGCGACCAATGCACCGCAGTTCACATGCATCAAAATGCTGCCAGGGCACTCATCGTGCAGACACCTTATTAAACCTGAACACACAATGCATAGTGTGATGTGCTGAACCATGACTAATGTATATAGCTGTTGCTATGTCATCCAACGTCACCCAGGGGTTTTCCAATACAGTGGCTACAACTGCCCCTGTGTTCTCGGGAGTCATGACACGATGTGTCTGGCCCAGAGATGGTACTTCAGCTACAGGTGCCTCACCATTTGCGAGTTTCCTACACCATTCATATAGTTGCTGCTGTAACAAACAGGCATCTCTGTGCTGTAACTTCATTCTGCAATAAATGTCTACAGGTTTTATCTTTATACTTTTTCTTCTTGGTGCTTGCCCATCTTCACTGTGCCGACACCTGTGGAGACGTCTGGCACATTATCTCAAACAGGCATACCAACTTACAGACCACTGGCATGCACTTTCGATTTTATATTACACTTTTAAGGTTTTCAATTGACTCTCTCTTGTAACTTACATGATGTGTTTTTAGGAACATAATAGCTATGATTAAATATATTTTATAGTTTGCCATTACTCTTCTTAAAACTGCAAAACAATTTCAGAGAAAGCCACAAAAATTTGGTACCTAAAGTCAAAATATAAGCATGTTAATAGTGACACTGTTATAAGTATTTTGAACTTGGTATTATTTGGGAGGTGGGAGATGTGGGCATAATGTTCTCCTGTTGACAAAGGGCTCATCCCAAAAATTTCTTTATCAGTTGTATTTTTGTCTTTTCTGTGTGTTCATGTCCAACATCCATCATGTAAAAGTAAGTGGTGGCTCATTTCCTTATCCTAGTTTAATTCCTTTTCGCTACTTAGCACCTATGATTTATATATATATATTTTTTCTAAAACTATTTTTCTTGAAATTAATCCCTTGGACTGCCACGTATTTCTTCTAATTGTTCTGCCACTGTTGTAAGCAGCACTGGAAACCTTATTTGTGATGGTGTGCATCTGGTCCATCAAATTGTGCATGTTGTCTTCTCTTGAATGAAATCTGGGCCTTTCAGGGGAATTTTGAACTTGTTGAAAAGCCAGAAGTCCCACACAGCTATGTCGAAAGAACAGGAAGCCTGACAAAGCAGTGGAGTGTTCTCTTTGACCAGGCAATTAAGTGAAGAATGGGCAGGAGTGTTATTGTAATGGAGCTGCCAATTGCCGGCTGCCTTCAGATATGGCTATTTGCATCTTAAGGCATCATGAATGGAACACACAACCTCTTTGTTGTAGCCATTGGTGATGGTTGTGCCATGTGGTGCACATTCATGATACACCATGCCACAAGATAAAAATAAAAAAAATAGAATTTGTCTCACTTTGACATTACTGTAGACAAGCCTTGCTTTTATTCACATTAGGAATGTTGGATGCTTCCATTGTGATGACTGCAACTTTGTTTCTAGGTCGAACCCATAAATACAGAACTCATCACCACTTACCAATGAGTTCAGGAAGATGGTAAAACTGTTCAGTCTTACAGCATGTCTTGGGCAACCTCCGAACAAAGTTGCTTTCTGTTTGAAAGTGCCCTTATGGTACTTCACTAAGATTCTTCAGGGCCCAAATCCTCAGTCAAAATGGAATGAATGGATCCAGTTCTAATACTTACCTTGTCTGAAAGTTCTCTGATTGTGATTCAATGATCTTGCATCACCTTGAAAATTGCTACCATTTAAGAATCACCGAACATAGACAGAATTTAATGCACTATCACTGTTAAATTTCTCCTGTCATTTCATAAAAAACAATACGACCATGCTCCTATACTGTACCTCATTTATTTGCAGTCTTACAGTGACTGACAGTCTCTGCAAGCTAAGTAATATTTGTGTGCACACATTAGGGTCTTCAAAATGAAACAAATCTCCCATTGGTTATCAAAAAAAGATTGGAGACTTTTGAACAAACTTTGCAGCTCCACAATGAAAGGAAAATTAGCAAATTATGTCGACTGAACTAGCATCTTGGACTATATGACATTTAACTTTTATGATTGGTTGAAAATTGAAATCTGAAACAACCAATTTTACTAGTAATTGTTAAGTTCTATTAACAGAATTAATGTCTTCTACTGACAAACAGTAAATTTAATCAAATTAAAACTGAAACTTCTTCAATATAGCCCCAACATGTCATCTGGATATGAGAGCAAAGAAGTAACCTCCTACAAAATTAGTGTACTATGTTACAATATTGAAATTCTAACCTGGAATACATAAACTGCAGATCTGTTTACAAGCCATATATTATCTAGCACATTTGTTTTTAGCAATTCGGCAAGAAATTTCCCATGTAAAGGATTGTACTTCACTCACCATCTGATGCAGTTACAGTTCACCAGAACTAAGCCAGTTCATAAAAGATTAGATATCTTCCAAGTTTTAAAATCTAGAATGATTCCAAGTGGAGGATCTTGTCAGGACAAATAGCATTCTCAGGAAAACCTTGTTTGATTTTAGTGTGTTTATAGGTTTATAGAAAAGGACATGACATTCACCAAAAGTCTGTTTGAACTTTTCAGTATATGCAGCCACTACTCTGTCGAGATATTGGTTCACCAACCTAATTGTATGATAATGGTAATGTAGTGAGTCAGTGTAAAAAATTTACCTGTCTTGTTGAAGGCTAAATTAAAATATTTAGCCTATTTTGATTAGTTCCTCAACAGGGACCCGTAGTCTTCTGTTGAGAGACACAAGGTTTAAGAAGCTGTTCTTAAAACTTTGGTGTTTGCTTATGACTAGTTTTCTTATAATATTATTTTATATTATAATGTTATGACTTGTTTCATAAGTCCTGTTGAGCAAAAAGTATCTTATGTCATTAAGACCTCTCTGATAGTTGGTTTATGTACTGAATGAGGTGTCAAGGGAATCGTGCAAGTATCATTAGCAACGATAATCTGGCACCAAATAAAGAAAGGAGAACATCAACATTCAAATACAGGATTCCTCAAAAGCTCACCAAATTTACACAAGATACTGTTTGAATGCATTTGACACCACAAACACTTCTGAATCAATTTCACAGTCTTAACGATACATTTGAGGAACAATTCAATAAGAAACATTGTAAGAGTTAGATAAGAAATTTTATGCAGAAGCGAATATTTGTTACTAAGATGGCGGCCGTAAGATCGTTGTCGCATTTCCACAACATATGGCGGAAAACCCGTGAAGACTACATTTTAACCGTGGATAATGTTCGGCTCTGGTTTTGCTATATTGAAATCAATAGCCACTCAGTTTAAATAAACCCAAACTAAGAAAAGGTATTTGCAAATGATTTTCACATGTCTATTGATGGTAAAATTTATTATATTCTTGAAGGATCTTGCAAAGACTGGCATCAGGCATCAGACAAATTCACTGAGGATATACTTGCAAATCCGACAAACCGATGTGAGCCAGACCACACCCTAAAGTTCAAAGTACAATTAATGACCACTTGAAAGTATGCAAAAGTTCATCACACACTTTTACTATTCAACTGGTTTGTAAATGACCGACACTTACATGATCCCGAGGCCCCACATGCCGTAATACTACTTCATGGCGTAATACTACTTCACTGATACATTGTAATAAACTTAAATGTGCGAACCTACATTGTGGCAAAATAAAAACTTGCATAGTGGTGCTAGATATGAAACTTGCTGGACTACTGACCTACATGTTGTAGCATTCACGGTTTCTGAAAGCCTGTTCAACTGCTACTACGTGACTCTACATCCTGTCGCGCCCATGGTTTCTGAAAGACCGCAGCCTACATCTTGTCACGCTCACAGTTTCTGGATGACTGGGACCGAGGGAAGGTTCTAGGAGGATATTTGTGCTCACATGGACCATGGAAATGCCGGTCACTTCTGCGTTCACATGAGAATATACTGGAAAGCTGATCAGGTATCAAATCTCACACCTGAAAGGCTTGCTTCAGCCATCTGACCTTGAACGTTAGAAATATTCCTAGCGTTTTGAAATTTTGAGAATCGCTAGATAAAATAAAAAGCGTCAAATTTAATCCTTATAAAAAAAAGTTCTGTAACTTTAATAGTTTAGCTGTAAATAAATTTTGATGAGATTACTAAGACTTGTTAATAACCTTCATAATTTTATTATTACTAAACTGAAATAAATTTTATTTGACTTTTAATTATCTGCTCTTTCCATCGCTATCAAGCAAAACATGTTTACTATTATTAAAATGATGAAATAAAATTATAATCAAAAACAGAATCTAACTAATTAATATTTCAGAAGTTGTTAAAGCTATTGTTTTGAAAGTAGCTTTAATCAAATTTACATATTCGAAAATGATCACTGTGTCTAACCTTTTTCCTTGATTTATTATGAATTTTCTAAATATTACTCCATGCTTGAGAATGTTGCATTTGAAAATACTATCTTAAAAACTGAAAAAAATCTGGTTTCTAGCTTGAATAAACATAGAAACTGTCTCTAAAAATGATATACAATTCAATCTAACTCGTGGATCTGAGAACAAAATTTTGCTACGCAGTTACAAAATTTATAAAATACCCAACAAACAGGGAAAAATTATACCCTTCCTTAAACCCAGCTAACCTCAGAACAAACTACAGAGTTATCGACCCATTGCTTTGTGCAGCATGATCTACAAGATTCTGGAGATACTGCTCTACAGCAGGATGAGCCACATAATCCAAGCAGCTATCCCAAAAGAGCTTAGTGATACTGGATTAAGCCTAACTGATCAGGGGAGAGAACCAATGCTGCTCCTCAAAATGACCTGCATCATAACCAAGCTACCAGGGTTTGAACATTGCCGTAAAATCTGGTCTATTCTTAACAGAATTAAGACCAATTGTGGCAGATGTACGGATGGGGAAAAATATCATCACTGGAGTGCTACAGTGGTATAAACTATTCAGCACATAATATCTGTGTGTAATCTGTGAGCCTATCCTCAAAACCCTACCAATTTCCTGATGGTGTACAAAATGAGAATCAAGTAATTATAAAATCTGTAGATTTCTCTGTAAATATGTTATACTGTATTATGTTTACATATATGTACCTATGTAGACTGTTTGTGATGTAATTTCAGGTATATGCTAAATAAATAACTCATAGTGTTCAAGATATCACATTCCTCTCCTTGAAGATCATATAAATAAAAACAATGATTTGTGTTCAATTTAGTATGGTATAATTCAAAATATCGTAGAAGCTAGTAACCACAAATCTTCAAATTTCTCCTTGAAGTCTAATATGCTAAAGCTCAACTTTTTTTAAAAAAAGTTAACTACCATACACAGCACATTATTTAAACTCAATACAGGAATAAATTAGCTTCAGAAATCTGGAAAAAACTACACAAACAATAACGTAAATATACAATTTTGTGTATTAAAATCCACTTATAGAGTACAGTCTGTTTAGGATATAACTCAACGGTTCACAATGAATGGTAGAAGGAAGAACTTAATTAGTGTAAATCATGCAATAAATCTTCATTTAAAAAAATAGTCAGAATATAATATACACTCTCTTTTTCCTCTCTTAGCCAATGACTTGGAGTACTAAATGTATCAGGTAAGAAATTTGGGATTCATATTTTAATGGGATCTGGTTCTAACACTAGCTTGGCCATCGGCAATTCTGTTTTAATTGGTTTCCAGAAACCAATGCAGGAAAGTTCCTGGAGAGGGAGCTAAGACAAAGTATTATTAATTTTCTTACATTTGTTAGATCCGAGTTATAAAGATCTACAAACTGAAAGGCCACACTGTTACACAGTCACTGTCAACTTCAAACATACAATTAAACACAGGATTTTTCTTATATGTCTAGTGCAGTTAACAAATGAATTGTTAGCTGCACTAGATGGATAAGAAAAACCCAGCATTAGTATAGCACCTAAGGAGAATGGCCTAAGTATTAAAAAAAAAGTATTAAATGTGATGAATGATAATTTACTTCCATATAATGATCAAAACACGGCTTCAACACCTGCAGCAAAGAGAAATATTTCTCAGACCTGCTGAAAGTGACAACTGCCAGAACATAGTATTCCTCAACAGCCTCTGTTTCTATCTTACGTTTATATCAATCCATAATAAACATTGAAATGGGTAAGATGAAATGCTAATTTCATTAGCATTTCTATACAAACATCTTTTTACGTAGGCCTAATGGCTCTGGAGGGGATTGTAAATGGAAGGAAAAGAAGAGGTTGGCGAAGGAAGAAAATGATTGATGACATAATGATAAATGGAAAATATATAAAGACTACAAGATGACGGAACAAAGGGAGGCATGGAAGGCTGTCATTTACGTAGGCCTAATGGCTCTGGAGGGGATTGTAAATGGAAGGAAAAGAAGAGGTTGGCGAAGGAAGAAAATGATTGATGACATAATGATAAATGGAAAATATATAAAGACTACAAGATGACGGAACAAAGGGAGGCATGGAAGGCTGTCATTGTGCATGGACCTGCTGAATAGCAGGAAACCCTTGATGATGATACAAACATCTGAAATAATGAAAGTGTAAACAACTGTGTAAAACTTTCTCAGGCATTCTACGGGGGCGATGCATCAATCTAATGCAACATTTTCAAGCCAGTTTCCCACTTCATCTTCCACTTTACTGTTGGGTTCCTAGAGCGATTGCCCTTACATAACTCATGCTGGTTGTTGGTCACTGGTTAACTCATAGTCACATGCACCTAATACCATAACTACAGATATGGGCAGAGGGAGTATAGTGAGGCAAATTGGTCAATTCAGTAGGAGGCATGGTAAGGATACATGCTGTGGGGGAAGAAGGGGAGGTTAGCTGCTGGTTAGGTTGACTTCAGGGTAACTCAAGTACTAGCCAATGCAAAAGGATGCCAGATAAGCATAATTAAGGAGGCTACGGTGAATTCACTCATGCAAGATATTGCAAACAGAGACACAGGGTATCAAGTTAGCATAGCACAGATTCCAGATATCAATCATTTAGGAGGAACAAAACAGAGTTGTCAAGATGGTTGTTCTGACTAATAGCCAACCTCCTTCACTGAATGTATTCCCATCACACCTCCTGCACTGTAACCCAATATGCTTCTGCACTCAGGTGAAGTCAGCTGAAATTATATCCTCTCCTAATTGAAATGTAAAACTTGATGAAGAAAACAATCTATATGTTTCTAACAAATATGTGTTCATTAACATTCTTACTGCCTCAGGATCTTGCATCAATTTTTTCAGAAGAAACAACAAATAAACCAATTTCAACTGTTTATTGGGGAAAAGGGTGTCAGACTATGGAGTGAACTGAACAATAAAATAAGAAATGTTATTTAATGTTACTGAAGGCAAGAGAACATAGGTAACACAGAAAAAATATGTTATACATAAAAATACAGTATTCCACGGACTATAAGATGCATTTTTCTTTAAAAAAAATTGCCTCCAAAATTTGAAGTTAATATACAAATGTTCAGTGTTTGATTTGAAATTACCACCAGTCTTAAAAAGAACCATATATTCGATGCTGTAGGAAACCTATAACTATCTGGCAACACTGGATTCAACTGGCAGCAGCAGTGCATCAATGCGACAAATATGAGTTGTGGGGATTCATAAGCTTGCTACACTGTCTCCCTCCCACCCTGCCATCACAATCCTAGAACATTGTCTAGCTTATGAAACATCATTGAAGTCTACGGGGCAAATGAACTTAAATTGAAAGTGATTTGTGTTATTGGTAACAGTACAATACTTTTATTAGTAGCTGGTTTCACAATGGGAAAAAAATAAAAGGTATTCATATGATGCATGCTATAAATTGAAAGTACACACTTTGACAATAAATTTGGCCGCCGCTGAAAATTTGACATCAATGTCATCCTAAGAAACAGTAACACAATACTGGCTTGCCAGTATTGCATTACTGTTTCTTGGGCTGACATTGATGTCAGATTCTGCAAAATAAGAGTGATTAAACTTTTCAGCGGCGGCCAAATTTATTGTCAAAGTGTGTACTATTCATGATTAGTGGGATAGTAAAGAAGAACTGAAAAAAATGATGAAGACTAAGTGTGCAAATAGAGGACTGAATGCAAAATGGCCAAACTAGAAGATGATATATTGAAATGGATTCAAGGACACCATCAAAATGGCATTGGAATTAATACAAAAATGTGCTACAGTTGAACTTAACAGACTTTAAGGATGGATTTGGTTGGTGCTACAGGTTCATGAAGCATCATGGACTTAGCATGACCACCAAAACCAACATATCTCAGAAAATGCCACTGGAGTATGAAGAGAAAATATTATCTTTCCATCACTTTATTATCAAACATCGAAAGAAAACCAGTGAGGAACTAAGCCAAAAAGCGAATATGGACAAAACTCCTCCGACATTTGATGTGCCAAGTAAAAGAACTGATGCCATGAAAGGTGCTAAAACTCGGAACTACAAAAACAAGTGGACATGAAAAAATGAACTACACTATTGTTCTTTCGTGTTGTGCTGACAGTACTAAACTTAATCCAATGATCATTTTCAAGTGCAAAACAATGCCAAAACCTTCTGAAATACTACTGCCAGGTGTTGTTGTTCACGTACATGACAAGGTTTTGATGGATGAGAGTGGTATGAAATTATGGATTAAAAGAGTATGGGAGAGAAGGAAAGGTGGTTTATTGATGAAGAGTTCTCTTTTTGTGCTAAATCATTTGAGTAGTCATTTGAAAAATTGAAACAGAGAAACTGAGACAGGGAAATACAGAGCTTGCAGTTATTCCAGGAGGACTTACTTCACAATTATAATCTCTTGATGTCTCCATTTAAAGTGTATGAGAGAGGAATAGAACAAATTGATGATGGATGAAATCCAACATGAATTCATGCAAAATGGAGCTTTAAAATGACCTACAATCAAATAAGCATGTCGGTGGATAAAACAGACATGGTCTAGAGTGAAAAGATATTATTGTTAAATCTTACAAGAAGTGTGGCATAAGTAATGGTCTCAATGGCAGTGAAGACCATCTTATATATGAAGAGGACAATGATGACGATGAAGAGCAAGAAGAAGAAGAAGAAGAAAGTTTAGATGACGATTTCCGGGGATTGTAACGGTCAGTTTGGTTTTATAAACTAAGATTTTTCTTTAGTCTGGCTTTTCAATTCAATAATAAAAATGGTAAAAATGTTATTGTTTCAAAAATTTCTTAAAAATTAAGGTGCATCTTATAGTCCATAAAATGCGGTATCTGTTTCAAATTTATTTAATTGTATAGTGGTAAGAAGCAATATCACTTTAATGAATTTTGAGGGTTCTGCAATGTCTGGATGAAAGACGGAACTCTTAAAATTTTGTCCACAACCCAAAGACTGGTTGGATTGTTCCAACAGAGAAGCCACTCTAAGCCAGTGTCAGAAATAGTATGGCTAGTTCCTTGATCAGTGACATAAGAATCCAAACCACACAGCATATCAGTCCATCTCATATGCATAGAGCACAGCCCATGAATTTCCTAGCTGTAGAGGGATCCTAAAATAAGCACTTTAACCACTGAGCTACCAGGCCATTCTATTTTATGCCTTCTATATGAAAGACAGGATCCTTTCAGATTTATTCATTTATTTGTATGCTTGTCTGGCAATGTGTCTTAATTTCTGATCCGAAACATCACTCTACTTTTGTTATGTAAAATTTGAAAAGTTCTTGCAGTGCAGTGTAAATAACTATAAAGAAATTAGGCAACCCACAGACTTATTCATCAAGTGGTACAAGATTTTACGCAGAAATCACAAAAAATACAATTCTTCCCTTCTATTTCCAAAACCACTGATCCAAAAACTGTTTTAAAATTCAGAGTGACATGTAACCACCAAACATTTATAGGAAAACTGGACTCAATTATTTTTCTCCAAAATAACTAGGGAATTTTAACAACTTCAATACTTCAGCACATAATTTATTTAGCTATATGTACTATTTGATAGAGAATTAATTACATGAACAGTAAATTTTTGAAAATATTTTTATCAAAAATTTTGCAAACTAAGGGACTGTCATGTTTGGTAACCATTTATTTCAATGACTCTAACATATTCTGGAGGATAATATTCCCTTAGTTTCAAGCTAAAAGGTTTTTGTGTAAAGGGCCTTTGTTTTCTAGATATCACATCCCAAAGTTTTTATAGCAGCTCACAAATAAATTACAGCCCTATTTGAAGAGCAGAGCATAGAGAACTTGGCAAGGTTATTGACAACCACACATCAGGTTTGGGAATTACTCCCACTCTCTTGCAGGTATAATTTTTATTATTTCTAATACATCTACAATTACCATTTCAAATTTATTTAAATATGAATAGAATATTTTTACTCTTAAAGTAACATCAAACACTTTTCACTATTTTTTTTAATGATTTGTCAAAATAAGAAGAAAAGATTTTTTCCCCCTCTGTTAAATATATCAAGTTCCTTGTCTAATGTAAACATTTCTTTCAATGTAAATCCATTCATACACTACCATTCAATATGAAAAATACAATCACAAAGAATTTTATCACCTTCTCTGTATGTGGGTGTCCAAAAATTATGAACACAAAATTTTTGCCAGTCATAACGTGGTTGGGAAATGTGCTACAGTTGGCTGGAGACAATTTAACATCAGGTGTCAGGGGAGGGGGGGGGGGAGTAAGTGGGCAGATGTACCCTGGACCCACCATCTGTAAAAAAGGGGGGCGGTAACCACCGACTGGCTGGAAAGGATCCTGGGCCAAAAAAAATGGTCACTTGCTCATCCAGACTGAGGGAGTGCCTCATCTGATGAATGATTAATTAGCCACGGGCCCCAATCAGTTACATCACTGCTAAGAACTCTTACCCGTGGGCAGAAAATCCTAACACTGGCCCTTTTTAACACTAATGTTTGGTTTGAAATAATAATAACTAACAGGATATGGGCATGAACCCAACCTTTCAGCATGATAATTAATGAACTTGTCCACATGTCTATTCCATTTTCAGTTAATGGAGCAAATGCATAATTGGCTTGTGAGTTGCTATGAAAACTTTGGGATTAAGCAGCTTGGAAACTAAGGTCTAGTGCACAAAATTCCTTGAACCTGTATCGTAATCTGGCAGACCACTTTCAAGATCCACTATATTTTTTTCAACAGATTGTGTTATTTGTATCATTAGAAGATAATTTCACATAATGAACAATAAACTTTATTTAAAAATTTTACTGATTCACATTAACATGCCATAACATTTAATTTAGTATCTCTCCAAAACCTTTACTGAACTCCTTAAAATCTTTTGACAGGGAATGCTTAACTTCTTCAAAAAATTTCTTCAAACTACATGATGGTTCTGAATACTTTTTTGTCTTCCAACTACACCATAAAATGCTGATCTTACGTCAATTCTCTAAACCCCTTTATATTAACTATACAGGGACCAAAAACTGATCTTTTGCAGTCACCTACGGTGGGTCAGTGTTTCTTGATACCTTCATTTTTTTAGTTTTTTTTCCACACTTATCTCCAACCCATATTTACCCTTTACCATTGCCTCTTTCTTGATTCCATTCGGTTTTCTTTCAGATCATCATCATATAAGTTTCATATGCCACCAACTTTGCTGCATTTCTGTGTAACTTATCTTCCTCAATGACTTTATCCACACCACATTCAACAAGACAGGTGACTATAGAATAGCCTTCCTTACTTTTTTTTCCATCTGAAACTGACCCAATTGCCAATTATCTGTCTCCAATCAATTCTCACATTTATGATAACTGTTTCTTGTTTGTTCCCAGATTTCTTCCTCTATTTCTTCACTGTTTTCTACTTTTAAACTTTCATCATTCTTAGCAAAACATTTCAGAAATTTAAGGACAGCAGAGATGAACAGCAGTGTTAATTCTCATAATAACTAGATGGACAGAAGTTACTGTTCACTACTAACTTTAATAGCTGCTAATGAAAATGTAAAGCAAATCTGCAGAAAATATTACATTTACTAATTTCCTAATTTTTAATCGATTCTGAAATTTTTAGCACAAGTTATAGAAATTTTTTATTTATATTGTACTCAAGGTTTTTTTTTTTTTTAATTCAAACTCTTAAGTGAAACCTCTAAAGTGAAAGCAAACCATATGGACCTGTGTGTTCCAATTGCATCTAGTTAATTTTTTGCTAGCAGATTTATTTATTTATGAATAACAAAAACATATATGTAAGACTGGAGGTTTTCGCGGCATTGCAAATGAATAACATTTTCTCAGGTAACTAGCCGAATTAGTCCATCGATTAAACACGATGTTTCGGCGGTCACAAACTTTGCCGCCATTGTCAAGTGACTGCTGCTGGTAGGTTATAGAGCCACATGGTCAGAGAGGTAAAAATAGGGTGTAAAACAAAGATGTGTGTTGCCATCATGACTTAATTAAGAAAACAAAAGGCAAATGAATGAATTCAAAATAAAATGTTCTAGTTCCTTATCCTCCCACAATAAAGTCTATATTCAAGAAAGGATATAGCACCAATCAAAATATCAAAGAGGACTATTTTTCTAATATTACCCTTCTGGTTTTCAGCAATTACAGTGGAGCATATCTTCCATTGACAAATTCCCTAAAGGCATTGCACAAACTTTCACTCTGAATTCTTTCATGCTTGAAGCTAAATTGTTCAGTACAGATGATGACTCAAATTTCTGATTAACCTAACCACACACGAAAAAATTTTACTCTTTCACACCTAAAATCAGTCGCTAACTTATGATTTTCACCAATCTCTCTCTTCAGCATACGATATGTAATTCTTCTCCCAGCATCAATCCAGGCCCCATTACAAGTATACCTTATAAACTTCCAGAATTGCTATAAACTGTCTTCCAATACTCACCTTTAAAATAAGGTAGGGTAGGGAAAATAACTCAACACTTACCACTGAGGAAGGAAGGAAGGTGATGCAAGCACAAAAACACAAACACACTTTACAATATATTGATAAATAATGTTATTCGTGTAAGAGGTGAGACATATGGCAGTGGCAAATATGTGTGCATATTCAGACCTACCACACGATTCATGGTTTTGAACCTCAGTTCTATAACTGCCCTGATATGTTCCCTTAAAACATTTTCTTCCAGCTGCCTAATATTTTAAACACAACTAACTTTATTTGCCTGGAAATCGTACATGGTGATGATGCAAAGATAATATCCCATAACACATTTGGCAAGCAATTCCTCCTCCAGCTCATAATCATACAATATGCACCTAAGAAGCTGACTAATTTTGCAATTTACTTTCTTTCCATGCTGACCCAATTAATTAGGATATGTCTGCAGCTATTAACATTCTTGTCTCACTTTAATCCTCTTTTATGACAGTATGTCATCTGAAAAACCAATGTAGCTTCAGTCAAATAAAATAACAACACAAAAAATTCATTTGAATAGTGAACAGCAATGATCCCAACATAATGCCACATGGCACTACTAACTCACTTCCATCTCTTTTAATACTGCCTTTCCTTCTTTCCATCTATGCTTCTACCATTGCAGGCCCGCTCTAGGGGGGGGGGGGGGGGGGCAAGGCGGGCATTTGCCCAGGGCGCTAAAATTTAGGGGCGCCATTTCGGCAGTAAGTGTGAGAAAAATATTAATGATATTAATGTGTTAAATACCCAATTAAAAAAAAAATCCACATACCGATTTTTTCGTTCGTTAAAAACTTCCAGTTCTTAGCTATTTGGATGCGCCCCTAGAGACTTCGAAGAGACGGGGCGCGGACCTCATAGGGGCGCGCCGTTGCCTCACCGCCTCTGTGTGAATTGCGCCATAGGAGCAACTTCAAAATGCGCCGCGTCCGCGCCATGTCTCAGCCCGAAGTCAGCGCCACGTCTCTTCTGTGTGAATTGGGCCTTAGCACGCGAGTAGAATGCTGTTTCGACTATTGTTGTTTCAACTTGCTTATTATTGCTAATTATTAAAGTGGTTTCATTACACAACAGCATTACTCTTACTATTACGTTATTAGTGATAAGTGGAAGTTCATTTACTTCAGGATTTTATAATTTCTAAAGGTAAGTACATCTATGATTAAACTGTTATTTAGTTGGATATACGACATAAGCGCACAACGACAAAAGTGCACAACAGAAGCGCGGTAGGGTTACACTTGACCTTTGCTACCTGCGCTGATTCCGACATTATACTGCCCACAAGTTACTAGAAACGGCGAAAATGAGTGTTTTAGGCTCGAAAACACGGAATTGATAGTGCTTGACGGGAGATGCTGAGTATTTATTTTATTGAATTGATGAACCAAATAAATATGGATCTTAGTTACTGGAAATCGAAGTGGAATATTTTGCTTAATAATTTCTTCTCGTAATCCGAGCCTCACAGATTTGTTGTAAAAATTAGATATAGTCATTGAAAGTGTTATGATTGGGTTAAATTACATACGCTAGCTTTGATCGCTTGTGAAAATACTGTAGTTTAGTGGGTGAGGGACAGTACTTATAATCATTGATAAATAAATAATATTAACAGCTGCTGACTACCGATTAGTTACTTCACATACCATTAGTAGCCTATATTCAATTTCGAATGTTAACTGCTAATATATAATAACCCATAATGCTTATTATATATACGAATGCGGTTTCCAGATACTCTAATTGCTGCATTTGTAAAGCGTTTCAACAAAAAGAAATTCATTAACTATTTTAGTGAATGTGAATAACTTTGTCAGTTGGTTTAATTTAATTTTAATTTAATTTAATTTAATTGCAATGGAGCACAGGCTCCGGTGGCAATATCCCTACACACCCATCTTCCCCCTATCCTGCACCCACCTACATTTGCCCTCTACAAATTTTATCTTTAAATTCCTTCAAAGTTTTCGGTAAATTATTCATCATTTCTCTTGGTAACTCATTCCAATCCCTGACACCCTTACCTAAAAAAGAGAATCTTCTGACACCCTTGTGCCTGAAATCGAGTGCATTGCGCAACAATCACTCCTCAACATCAATTTTTTTGTTAACTTGGAACGTATTCTGTTTGAGCCTATAGAAATTGCCATTCTGTATACACGGTTTCTGCATTTGCAGCAAATTTACGGATCGTATCCTCTGCGAATAAGCTTTGACTGTGTAGTAACACTAGACTTTCTTTATGTTCACAGGGTATGGAATATATTTTGTGTTGTGCATAAATATTTTTTATATCCACTGAGAATATGGTTTTAGCTTATCTAGAACAAGGATAAATATTTCCTTTTTATATTATTTTATAGTGTACATTGTTTGAGTTGCGTGCGTGCCTCTTCCAAAATGTTTGATGGTCAGAGAAAACTATCTGGTTACCAGTACAAAAAAATAAGGTTGGGAAAGGAAGCGGAAAGGCAGAATCAATCTGTCGCGTTAAAAAAATATACTGCATTCAGGGTTTACCAAAACAAATCTTAGAATCCAATATCAGGTCAGGATACAAAAGAAGTACAGAATCGTCAGAATAATAGCATACAAATGAACAAAGTTTCTAAACCAATTGGAACTGACACCAACGTGAGACTCACAGAAGGCGTTCTAAAACTTTGTGGCCAAGAATTTTACGAGACGCCGTAAGAAGCTTTTTAGTAAGGCAAGGTCCACCTAAACTATTGCATAATTACAAATTTCCTTCCAATGACACAGGTCGACATTTTAGCACAAAATACAGGGCGTTCGCTGGGAAACGCAACCCACTGTTAGCGCTACAAGGAAGAAACTGCTCCCGGCGAGCGAGCGCTCATCTTCCGGCATTGTTCGACCGTCGGCCGCGGACTATTTCATAATAATTACGCTTCATAAACTTCATAAACTTGTATGTGCTAAGCATTTAAATGTGACGTAATTCATTAGCTTACCTTATAAAAGATGCTGGAAGTGTTGACCCTCTTGTGTAATGCACATTTCACATCTTCTGAACATTTTTCGAGACACACGCTGCCCTAACTGACTTAATGATTTTTTGGGTGACTGTTCTAGTCGAAAAGCGATATCGTCAATTTTCTCCTCTGTGAGAATACGGTTGACTGACAGTCTCTTTTTGTTAAAAAATGAACCCGTTTCTCTTACTTTTTTAACCAGACGCAGAATTGTTGATTTAGCTGGCAGTAAAGCGCCAGGAAATTCGCGACGAAATTTACTGCGACACTTTTTAAACGACTTCTTCTTCACATATGTATCGTAGAGAAATATTCTTTGTTGCAAACTGTAACGTACCATAATTTTACTCACACTCAAACACGGTACAGATTAGTAAGAGTATGAAGCCCCAAACCAGCCAAACCGCGAAGAAACGTTTATTCACCACACTGATTAATAAGAGACTGAAGTCACAAACTAGCTACAATGCAAAGAAACCGGTCTTAACAATGTAAGGGTCCCAATATACTGCGTCACAGCACTGTTGGGGCAGCGCAGGTGTTAACAGTGCGGTGATTCACGGTGCCGTGTGGCGGAAACTGCTGGCGCGACTGACCGAGCAAGTTGCCGACGGCAACAGACTGGGAGGGTAGCGTTTTCCGGCGAACGCCCTGTATTATGCACGAAATTTAAGCAACGGAGAGCAAATATTGCGAGATCTTTCACAAAACTGCATTTACTGCTTCTGTTGCAAAATTTTCGACCGTTTAGTTAGTTCTCTCTCAAAGGAGGGTTTTAAAAATTGGAAGCACCCCTACACCTTTTCACATTTAATGAAGATCAGTGCTTTGTCCAGTTCCTCTGCATTAAAAGAGCGAAAATATGTTTCATATAGGAGCAGCAATCTTCTGGTAGGGCTGAGATCCCTCCTGACTTGACGTGCATGGTTTTCATCTCTTGAAACTTTAGAGACCTCAGGAGGTGTGACACTGAAGTGTTACACAATACTGCACTGGCTTTCCTTTCAGGTAGTGGAGCTGCCCCAGATTTCAGCACCAGCGTCCAAGCTTTCCTGCTAGAATCCATTGATGCTGTGTTTTTTTTTGCCAGATCTTTCTCTTGGAATCATATACAACCCATAGGAGCCTTACGGCAATGTCAAGATCACCAGTGTACTTAAAATGCATGAACAGATAATTGTTTTCATGATTCCAGCCCAGTATATGGTATACAGCTTTCACTAACTAAGAGGGATACTTCGTTTCGTTGCAGTCTCAACTGCTTGATCAATTTCTCATAGTTTCAGGTATGGTGCCAACAAGATTTTTCAGGGTGGTTTGAAAAATCTTCAAATTGGCCTTACAAAAATTCTGGCGTGTTACACGTTGGCATAGTTGGCGGTGATGAAAAAACCATAGCTCACCAGAAATGAACAGTGTAAGCTATATGAGAATCCATGGAGCACTACTATATACATTGTCTCCAATGGGCTCGAGGATGTCTAATTGGACAAAAGACACAAGTCAAAAGTGGACTCCATGCTGTGTTACTGTTGTTAAAACTGTAGCTATTCTTTCACTTAGAAATTGCTTCTTTTTTTTCTTTTTTTTTTTTTTTTCAAATGATGTGAGAAGTCTTAGTCACATTCCAAAATACAATTTTTTTTTTCTAAGACACCTAATCTTTTCCCCAAAACTTCGATTGATTTAAATCAAGCCTGAATGGTGTAATACAATTTTCTGTTAAACACCAAAATCCTCTACTATGTAACAATACCTCCCTAATGTGTCCTACTTTTTGGAAATTGCCCAATTACAACAAATTACATCCCTATTCTCTGATGGAAAGCATATATAAAAAATTCACAAAATATTAGTTAAAATGGTCAAAAAAATTAGAAGTTGATCATTATGAAACAAATTTCTGACTTAATTCTTTGCTATCTATGACTGGTTTTGGCCTTTTGAATTATTACGAGGGATGTACAACATGTTCAATTTTCAAGTCCAATCATGGTCATCATGTCACAGATAAATATGCTCATGCATGGGTTTATATCCTTTCCAATTTATTTTGTTGTTAATCATTGTAATAATATCAGATTTATCTGCCAACTCACGATGTGAAATTCAAATAAATAATTGTTAATACTTACTGCATTTCAATCATTTATTACATAAAAGAAAATTTGTAGAAGTAATGTTTTATGTTTATTCTTCTTTACTGAAATCTTCTATAAATCAATGTGCTTGGTAACAGCTGTTACAAAGCCAATGGACAGAAAATCCAATGTAATTGATTACGGGAGAAGTTTACAACGATAACTAAGCCCCAGAATTTAAGGATCTAAAAAACTAAATTTAAGTTTAAATCAAGCCTGAATGGTGTAATACAATTTTCTGTTAAACACCAAAATCCTCTACTATGTAACAATACCTCCCTAATGTATCCTACTTTTTGGAAATTGCCCATTGGACCATTTTAGGTCATAACATAGAAATTAGATTCTTTTAGGTCCTATTAAATTTACGAATATTACTAGTTTATACAAAAGACGAAAAAGAAAATTAAAATTTTGACAATATTTGGGTAGGAACAAAATAGGTTTGAACCTAAGAATCTGGGCCTTAATGATAACCAATCATGGGATTAAAAAACCTCCTAAGTTTGACCAAACTATGATTTTATCAAAATTCAGTACTGTGTCATGAATTAATAGACATCTAACTATCTCGAATACTATATGCATGTGCAGATCACACACAAGCACTTGCTAAAAGGAAAAGCCCATATTAATAAAGGCGCCCTATTTATAACTTCAGAAGTTCATTCATCACATGAGGCATAACAGGTTCCTTGTAGAAGATATAAAAGAATGATAGTTACTCTGAGGGAAATCGGTAGCTATAGTAACGAGAGAATAATAAGATCGGGTGAGAGAAAAAAGTTTATGCATGCGCTTTTAGTTGAAAAAGTTACTGAGAGTAAAGGACCCTTCTATCTTCAGATCCTTAAGTTTCAAAGAATGTTTTAATAAATTACAACAAGTCATAAAAAGTTTACTATTTATTTTAAATAGGTAAGATAAAAGGAATAAGTGTAAAGTTTAAAGTTTTGAACTAATGGGACATTCGTCCCTGGTGAACGGGTTGTATATATATGTATACGAAGTCCGATAAGACTGACGACAAGAAGTAAGAAGATCAAAAAAGGAAAAGAAGCATATTATTAAATACAACATGACAAATCCTAATAAATACAACACACGCACACTCGCATGAATGACTACTTGACTAGCCAACCACACTCTCTCTCAGGAAACCTCTGTCACAAAATTTGTAAAACTAAAACTGTAGCTATCCTTTTGCTTACTAGTTTTTTCTTTATTTTTTATTTGTCAAATAATATGAAAAGTTTTAGTTACATCCATAAGTTTTATTTTTCTAGACAGCCGATCTGTTTTTCAACATTTCACTACATTTCAATATGACCTGAACGATGTAATACCATTTTCTGTTAAATACCAATATCCTCTGACAGGGGTGTGGGAAGATACTCTTTTTTGGGTAAGGGTGTCAGGGATTGTAATAAGTTACCAATGAAAATGATGAATAATTTATCACAAATGTTGAGAGAATTTAAAGTTAATATTTGCAGAGGGCAAATGTAGGTGGGTGCAGGAAAAGGGGAAGATGGGTGTTTAGGGAAATTGACACCAGAGCGTGTGCTCCATTGGAATTAAATTAAATTAAATATAATAGTACCCCGGGCTGCTGATCTAAAGGTGTCTTTATTTTTTCTTGGTGTCATAAACCTAGTTTACATCATTTTGCTCCATGTGGTCACAGAGCTTGCAGCCATCTTCACCTTCTGCTACATATCCCAGGCATGGCCCTGAAGAGCATTTACTGCAAGGTTTATAGATGTCATCCATGTTCTACTTAGATACCAAGATTACTTCTAATATATCACAGCGGGCATATGTTGTAATGCCATACGCAGGGTGGTTTATGCTTGTCACTATTTCAGTCACTTGTTTTGCAAGAACATCGCACACTACATCTGTATTATACACAAAAATTATTTTTACCAAACTGTCTGCACAAGGAAACTTTAAGGCACAGGCCATACAACCTTAGCTATGCATTATGTTTAAAACTGAACAGTTTCACAGTGTTGTAAATGGAAAAAAAAAAAAATCAAATTTTCATCCATGTAAAACAATCTTGGGAAATTTCAAGAATCAACTCTCCCCGCTCATTTAATTACTTCCAGTGTCATATATATCATCAAATCAATTTCATTAGAATTTGCACCTGTTCCTTTTAATACCTTTATTGATTATTAAGAAAGATTACAATAATAATTGTGTCTGTGCATGCACCTTATTTCAAAACAGTAATTTCAATGTAAACTACTGATGATAGAGATGTGAATATACAGTTTTCAAGTTTTGTCTTTCTGTCTGTTCACGCATCATGCAAAAGCTACTAGACAGATTTTGGTGAAACTGCACATAGTGGTCACTTATGTAATTTTTAGGAAACATTA
The DNA here is from genome assembly GCA_031002005.1 of Vandiemenella viatica. Taxonomy (NCBI): domain Eukaryota; kingdom Metazoa; phylum Arthropoda; class Insecta; order Orthoptera; family Morabidae; genus Vandiemenella; species Vandiemenella viatica. Next base: position 205,757,469 of record CM061920.1, read on the forward strand.
TTATTTTTATTTCAACAAAGTTCTCATAAAATTTGAATTATTTGTCTGTCTGTCCACTCCTCATGCAAAATATACAGTATGAATTTTAACAAAACCGCATACAATGAAAACTTATGTCACCAGACAACACACAGGATACTTTTTATCCTGGTTAATAACATAGCTCCCAATGATGCAGGGGCATAAATTTGGAAATTTTTGTCTATGTAAACATCTCATAAAACCTATTAAATGAGTTTCAATAAAACTTTGCATAGAGCTAGTCTATGGCATCAGTTAACATACAAGTATAGGATTCTTTTTATCTAGATCAGTAATGTAGTTTTTGATAATACAGGAGACAAAAGCATATTTTTTTTAATCATTGTCTCTGTTTGCACACTTCGCACAGTGCAAATGAATAGACTTCAGCGAAACTGTAACGTTATAACTTATATGATGTGTTAATGTGTAGGATACTTTTTATCCCAACCAGTACGTTTCATGTATGTTTCGAAAACCATGTAATTGGAATTTTTGCATGCGAGTCCACATCATTGCAAAAATCAGCCATTTCAACAAAACTGCACATGCTTACAATATATTTTTTTATCATATTCAATGGCAGATTTTTTTTTAAAAAAAAGGTCTTCCAATTTAATTTTTCCATTATAAAATCTATCCATTTAATGTTGTTTAGTGCAATCCTTCTCACAACCAAAATGCTAACCACAATCAGCACTATGTACAGGGCAATGATGAGCTTAAATCATAAAAACCATAATGGATCAAATTACTGATTATTTATAATACTTTATAAACTGTTCACCAGCCAACACTATATCTGAAGCATATCCGTAGGGTCATCATCAACCATAAAATTTCCTGAATTATTGGCATTTCAAGGAATTGAAGAAACAAATGATGTGCACGAATATGTCTAAAACATTTGTATTCAACTAAATTAAGAAGGAGAGAAGGACATACAAGAAAGGAGAAAAATTAGAGTTGGTCATCAATCTTTTACTATTCAGCCAATATTTTTTTTGGTAATTTATCTGTGAATAAACAGCCCAAATCTCATATTCCATACAGGCAAATTTATGAACAAAGATAGTAATTAAATAATGTAAGAAACCTTTTTCTGCAATGAATATTCATTGCAAACATAAACAATTTTACTTAATCTTAAAATACTAAGAATAATAAAATTATTATTTACTTTCACAATTATTTATAGGCTCAGCTTTTGTAGAGGTAATCAGATAATATATTTGTATAAAAAGTAGAGCAAAAATATAAGGATTTTCATTAAGTTCTTTGTTTTTTATTCAAGATAAAACTGAAATATATGATTTTTAATCTAATAAAACAAACAAACAAAATCAAGTTTTAAAGAGGCTGTGTAAGAACTGCAATGAGCCTCGTATCTGTAAATATTCCTACTGATCATAAACATGACATATATCCAGAAGAAGGCATAAAATGTGAAATGTTACCATCCCTGTTATCATGTGTTAAAGGGCAGGTGTGCAGGGTGGCCATAAGGGTGAAAACATGACAAGCAGATGGTGGTGATGATGAAGGTGGTGGTAGTGGTAAATTTTTCTTCTATGTGAAACAAAAGCATTGTTAGTAATGAGTCAACGTATGCTGAGGTAGTCACTCATGTAGTCAACCTCGCCGCCAACATTGAAGCTCACCGCAATGTCGATGAGAGAACATAGTATTTTGTTTTCACATCGCTACCTAGCACGCTACTGGATTGGCTCTGATTGGTTGAGCCATATCAAGGTCATGTAATCCAGCTTCTACACTTGATTACACAGTTAAGCATTCATATTGTACAGAGTGATGTTTAATTTTGTCTTGTTCTAAATACTGATTTACTTAATGGATGTCATTTCATTTTACACAACTGCAGATATAAATTACCAATGTGCTGACATTGACCATGCTACCTTACTGAAAAGTTAATGTTTCATGCAATTAGACAATCAGCACGACAGATAAATTACAACATATTTTATACAGTAATTGGAATAATTATCTACTAGACGACCCGTGCGAAAATTTCGCGAATAAAATGCGATGAATAGTGAGGTTGAATGCTTGTAATATAATGAAAAGTAGAACCGTACTTTTGTAGCAATTTTTGTTTTTGTGCGTGTGTGTGTGTGTGTTTGTGTGTGTAATAGGTACACATCAAAATACTCGCAACATATTACGAAACAGTTAGGAAAATTTAAAACACTCTGTAATTATGACAAACTGTCACTGACCTTAGCAGAATCAATTAAACCTGAACAAAATGCACACAACGTATCAATATCTCTGAAATATTTGTTGCTGAGCGAGGAAAATAAATACCTGGTGACAGAAAAATGCGTTGTAAAAATACTAATACTTTTGCCCTCTAAGGTCAAAAATTTGAAAAATTTCTTTCTTAAAATGTGGTAACTGAACCGAAGACATTACGAAAACCACAATCTTAAAAATGATACCTCGTTTATCAATTTTGTTCAATTGTTAAGGGAGATAAATGGCTCCAGATACAAAAAACGCATTTTAGAAAAATTGACATTTTTACCCTTTAAGGTTCAAATTACAAAAAATTCCTTTCTTAAAATATAATGTTACCACGGCGGTGACCTTATTATTTTATATGATACCTCATTTATCTATATGTGTTAGATATTAAGGGAGATAAATCGCTCGTGACACAAAAATGGGTTATAGAAAAATTTATACTTTTTCCCTTTATGGGATGAATTTTAAAAAAAAATTCTTTCTTAAAATATGATGTCACCAAAGCTGAGACAATATTCCTCATAATCCTACGTGGTTAGATATCCAGGGAGAAAAATGGCTCGAGATACAAAATACGCATTTTAGAAAAATTGACATTTTTGCCCTTTAAGGGTCGAATTACGAAAAATACCTTTCTTGAAATATAATGTTACCACGGTGGAGACTTCAGTCTTTAATATGATACCTAATTTATCTATATCTGTCAGATGTTAAGGGATATAAATTGTTCGTGACACAAAAACGCATTTCAAAAATATTGATACTTTTGCCCTTTAAGGGTCGAATTTCGAAAAATTTTCGTCTTAGTATATGACTTCACTAAAGTGGAGATCTTAATCTTTAAAATGATACTTCATTCAACGATTTCAGATAGGTATCAAGGGAGATAAATGATTCATATCACAGAAAACAGCATTTTAGAAATATTGACATTTTTTGCGCTTAAAGGGTCTAATTCCGAAACTTTATTTCTTAAAATATGATGTAACCAAAGTGGAGACCATATGCTTTAAAATGACACCTCATTCATTGATTTCGGTTAAGTATGAAGGAAGATACAGGCTTGTGACAAAAAAATACCTTATAGAAATAATATATATGATTGTTAGTGACTTGACTGACTATTCAGAAATTATTACGCCTCATATACCAACCAAAACGGAACATCAAAAGGACAGTTCAGTCCGACAACAACCATTATAAATTTAAAGAAGGCAAAAAAATAGTTTCTCCTATTAATTATTATTTAAAATAAAATGTTGACTGAATTTGAAACAGAAAATTCTAATTTTGAAAAATACTGATTTTGGATTGAAAAATTCTAAATTTGACTTGAAAATGCTTTGCTAAATGGTATATTATTTTATTTACAGTAATTATCATTAATTTGTGGTAAAGAAGAGTTTTTACTCAGCATGTATTGGATTGGTGTGGTAACTGTTATTAAAATTTGACTTCTCCAGATTGTCCTGGATTTTACTGTAAATGTATTGAAAAGTTTGTGGTGTCTTTAGTAGGTGGGCATGGAATCTGTCTGGGTGATTTATCAGCTGCTGATGTAAATAGCGACATTTGCCAAGCGTTTGTCTATCATTAATTTATTGAACTGTCTGTTACTATCCGTAGAAAGTCGCCACCACCAAAGTAAGAGACAAACTCCATTTTACAAAATTTAAGTTCAAAATCTTATTCATG